>JBBPBX010031092.1:0-26719 GCA_038048925.1 Garcialebias charrua | reverse complement strand
GCGTAACTCGGCTTTTCAAAATAAATTTTTCAAAAACTTTTTTAAATTTTTTTTTTAAATGGAGATGCATGTCGTAACCATGAAGCGTCGTAACTCGAGACCATCGTAAGTCGAGGACTACCTGTATGTCAAATTTACAAGTGTGGCTCTAATATTTGGTGTGGTAGTTGAGTCATCCTCAACTAAAAAAATATTGTATGAAGGCATTTTCAAAGAACATGTATGACAAACTGCTAAAATTCAATTCTATCGCAACAAATATAATTTTGACCTCTAATGAAAGGTCTTTTCGTTGAGTTCTGAATTTAGCTTTAAAACAATTGTACCTATGTTTGTATGTATTTCCTCTTCACTGAGTTCTGACATTTGTGGCTCTTCGGACTGATGAAGTCCTTTGGATGAAGGACGAAACATCTCAACAAAAAAACTAAAATAAAATAAACCGTCCAGATGATCTGACTGAACTTTGTTGGAATTTTTTACCTGGATTATTGAGCATGAACTTTGACGTTTTTCACCACGTTGGATATAGCTACCTCAGAGGAGTCGACGGGGGAGAGGGCGGGTCCCAGAAACCACATTATCATAGCAAGCTGGTTGGCCTACTACCGTATTTTCCGGCCTTTAAGTTGCTCCGCCCCATAAGTCGCTTTAGTCCAATATGTCCAATAAATTGGAAAAATCCATAAATATGTCGCTTCGCCCCATAAGTCGCATCTATCACGCGTCACCGCCGACAACCCGAAATGTGGGCTGGTGTTTTGCCCTGCTGCAAATGGCGGCCACAGGAGCGTGCACGGAAAGACTTTAACAAGATTAACACGGTAAAAACAATTATTTGTTTGCTGAAAATTATAGCAAAGATGTGTCTTCGCTTAAAGGTTCAGTATGCAGTTTCTGTAGAACTGCAGCACTTAGAAATATTTTCAACAGGCAAAGCATTCTGATCCCTCCCCCTCAGAGCCATATATGGCTCTGCCCCCTTGTGGTCTGTTAAATTTCAAATTCAAGCTCTGTTTTTATTGGCTGATTCAAATTCAAGCTCTGTTTTTATTGGCTGGTTACAAACTCTGTTTTTATTGGCTGGAAAATGGTGGGTCACCTTTTCTTTTTAGAAATGCTTATTTACCACCTGGAGAAGCAAGGGGACAATATATATATATTTTTTTTTCAGAGATTACCTGGCTAACATCAGTCTGTCAGGAGGTAGTGACAGAGTGAAGAAATATGTTCATAAAAAAAGCTACATACTGAAGCTTTAACCTTTCCTTAATAAATGCACGTAATTGTCAAATCAGCTGGATTTTAAAAGAATTTTCGCTATGTGCACGCGCAGCGAGCGGATACGCTTCATTTCTTTAAAATTTAACAATATAAACAACTAAAAATATATATTTGTTGGCTGACATTATAGTTAAAGTGTTTCTGAGCTTAACCTTTCCTTAATAAATTCACGTAATGGTCAAATCAGCTGGATTTAAATTGTTTCGCTTTGACGTCTTCCAAACGGTCGCGCGCGCTGTGAAAATAAATTATTAAAAAATCAAATTTTTGCTCAAACATCTCCTAAAGCTAATATGTTGTAATTGTCCATCCAGTGAGTACTTTCTGTAAGTTTCATCAAAATCTGTCGTGTGGTTCATGAGCTATTTTGCTAACAAGGTAACAGTAGTTCAGACCTCCAGAGAGCAGGAGGCCGTGCTGCGCCAGAGTGAGTCCGAGCAGAGAAGGCTTCTGTCGGACACATGAGCTGGGAACGGTCGGTGGACCCTAGCGGCCGAAAGTGGTACCGCTCCATTTTTTTTGGTCAGAATGAATGGATACGGTCATATCTCAGCCAAAAATTTGTCTAAAAATGTGGGGGGAAATCCATAGATGTCGCTTCGCCCCATAAGTCGCAGGAAATGAAAATTAGTAAAAAAAAAAAACTAAAAAAAACTGTGACTTATAGGCCGGAAAATACGGTATTTGGGTGTGCTTCTCATGGAACTGAGTTTGTTGGGGCTCCTCGGACTGATGAAGTCCTTTGGATGAAGGACGAAACGTCTCAAGAAAAAAATGCAACCGTCCAGATGACCTGACTGAACTTTGTTGGGATTATCATGGATGTTTTTTTTTTCTTCCTGTCAAAATAGCTGTATGATAAATCTATAGCTTTTACAATATTGATAAAAATGTATTTTTGTTTTCTAAAATTATTTTGGATATGGACACCAGTGATTCCCGTGACCTGAAAAGGAAGAAGCGGGTAAAGATGATGGATGGATGGATTGATTGACAGATTGATGTATAGGTTTAAAGTTGAACAGTTTGTCCTTCTCTGTTGTTCAGGGCAAACCCAAGAAGAACGAGAGCTGGTGGGGAATAGCGTGCGGGGTGTTCAGGATGCTGAGGAAGAACTATGGCTGTGTTCGAGTTGACTTCAACCAGCCTTTCTCCCTAAAGGTGACAATCACAGATCTTCATTAGACCACTTTTTAATCTTCAACACTTTAAAAATGTTTTTTAAAATGTAAAAACATCAGTTGTGAGCCTCTAGTTCTATCTGTTTGTTTAATGTAGGAGTATTTGGACACTCAGAGGAGTCGTCATATTCCATCACCGGTGTCTCTGGAAAACGCCTTGCTGCCCATTATTATTTCTGCACAGTAAGTGTACACACACAGACGCACACACAGTTTCCTTTCTCAGTGCATGTTGTCTTCATCTGTCCAGAGTTTTTTGTCCCTCAGCTTTTGATGTAGCAACTTTCATGTACACCCCACCCCCCACTGCTGCTTCACAGCAAGTGTCTGTCGTTTGACGTCCAAGCCCTCAATGTTCCATTCACTGAGGTCACTTCAGTTCTGAGTTGTTTGTTTTTTAAATAAACCTGAGTCAGTTGTAAAATATGTTCATAAGGACAGCTGCGGTCTCTCACAGCACGGCTCACGTCCAACATTCACTGTCCTAAAAGAGACGAGCACAAGTTCACACCTGTGAAACAATTTGTTGAGTCAAGTAAAAACACAGCCTGGAATTTAAAGGAAATAAACATAAAGTCACTTCAGGATAAGGAGGACCAAATTTCATTATAAAACTTGGTATATTTAAACTTAACCTCAGATGATGATTTCTTTTTTTACACTCTGCTGATTGTAGCATATAAAAAAAAATACTTGTTTAGCATTTCTTCTTGTAGTTTCTCCCCCTTTTTGTTTCCTCAAGCGTATTTATTTCCCTGTTAATTTTTTTTACATTTCCTTATGCATTACAGCCTAATTATACAAACGATGCATTTCACACTCGAGGGACGAATGCAAAACAGCACAACACAGATCGCGATAACCAGTTGCAGCAGTAACTGATTACGGTAAATATCTTATAAGCAGTAAAACGTGTAGCGTAGATTTATGTTTTGACTCTAGAATAAACATCTATACTTCAGATTGATGGTTACTGACTGAGAAACAACAATCTGGCATATTTCTTTAATATAAAATGTATATATTTAAATTTAAAAAAAAGTTTGCACACCGAATAAAACGGGGACAAAAATGCTAGAAGGAAACGATACCAACCTTATCAAGGGGCACCTATTTGTGGGTTATCTTAATGTTATTTGATGTAAATCATTGTCCAAATTGAAGGTTCATGTGCAGAAGTTGTTCCGGTGTTGTGTCCTCCCTCATATCTAATAATATTTTTGAAAATAAATATAAAGCCTAAAATAGCTTATTTGACAGCTTCTGACTGCTTGGTCACTAATTGATTTACATAAAGTTTTGATAGCTAATGCTAGTAGCTAGCATAGTTTAAAGTAAAGTGCTATCTGTTATCATTCCCATACAATGACGAAATTAGTTCTCTTCATTTAACCCATCACATGTGGGATACACCCAGGTGGAGCAGTGGGCAGCTATGTAAGCACCTGAGGAGCAATTAGGGATTGGGTGTCTTGTTTCTGTTTCTGTTGCAATTCAACATTTTTCTCACAAACCTCAGGAAAACATCCTCCTTTCCTCCATTGTTGCCTCTGAAACCATATGTGCTGCATGTGGGAATACAAAAAGCAGTCAGAGTTTAAAAAGGGTGGAATAAAAGGCAGGAGAGCCAAGAATATAACTATTCAATTATAATTATAACTAGAGAAACTGCATTTCTAGTGAAAATGCAGTGTGAATGCTTATTGCTGAAGAACATGCTGAAAAACAACTGAAATTATCTAAAAACATGCTGAAATGTAGCTGAAATGGAGAACAGGCCTAAGTTAGCGGAATAAATTCAATTCAGTTTATTTATATACCGTAGCACCAATTCACAACAGAAGTCGTCTCAGGGCACTGAACAGAAACATTCATATGTAAAAAAATAAATAAATAAGTAAACAGAAACATCATAAATAAAAATAATAATTCAAGACTATCTGAAGCAGAAATAACACATACTGTATTTGCTGAATTTGGTTTAAATGAGCAGAAATGAGCACAAATATTAGGAAATTACAGTACGGTAGATTTAAAAAAAGCTGAAATTAACAAAAATGAGCTGAAAAGGCAGAAAGGAGCCTAAAGTACCAGAAGGAAGTGGACGAAGCTGATATGAACTCAAAAATGTGGAATTACCGGTAGCTGAAAAAGTGGGAGTGGTGGTGCAGAGGTTAAGAAGTTGAGCTTGTGATCGGAAGATCGCCGGTTCAAGCCCCGGTACCAACAACATCAAAAATGTGGGTGGGATAAGTGAAACAGTCACACCTGTCTCCACCCTCATATGCCCCACTCTGTGCCCTTGAGCAAGGCCCTTAACCCTCACCATCTGCTCCCCCGGGAACCCTAGATATCAGTTATCTGCTCCACACAGAGGGTTGTGGTAGCTCGGTGGTCTGTGGTTGTGTCAGGAAGGGCATCCGGCGTAAAAACAGTTGCCAAGTCTTCGTGCGACTAGTTCGCTGTGATGACCCCTGACGAAGGGAGAAGCCGAAAGAAGGCTTAGAAAGAAAGAAATTTAGCTGAAAAAGCTAAATTTAGCACAACAGTAGCTAAAAAGTAGCTGGAATAGCATAAAAAACTGAAAAGAGCAGAAAAAAACTGAAAAGAGCATAAATAAGTTAATTAGGCAGAGAAGCAGAAATTACCACAAAAAACTTGAATTTATCTGAAAACAGCTGAAATTAGCTAAAAATGCTGAAAAAGGTAGCTGAAAAAAGTAGAACAAGCTTAAATTAGCAGAAGAAAGCAGAAAGAACCTGTGTGCCCAATTAGGTTTAAAGAAACGGAAATGAGCACAAAAAGGTGGGAATGATCAGAAAAAGCTTAAATTAGCTAAAGACAGCTGAGAAGTAGCTAAAAAAGCAGAAAGAAGCTGAAAATACAAAAAGGAAGTGGAGAGAGAGCACTTTTTTTGTTTGTTGCTGAATTGGCCTGAAAAAAGTTGAAATTAGTGCAAAATATGTGGAAATAGCTGCATTTTTTTAAATTGGCATAAAAACAGCTAAATAGTAGCTGAAATTGCAGAAAAAGCTGAAACTTGCAGAAGTAAGCTGAAAGGAGCATAACAAGCTGAAATTGCCAGAAATAAGTTAGAAGAAGCACAACAATTTTGTCGTTGGCTGAAATAATCTAAAAGGTGGATATCCCAACTGGGCTTTTGTCAAGTCAGCAAGGAAATCTGCTAAACACAATAATGAAGAGGAAAAAGTCTAACAGACGGAAAAACATTGTCATTCCTTATGTTGCTGGAGTCTCAGAGAATTTCAGAAGGATTTTCAACAAACACAACATCCCAGTACATTTCAAACCCAGCAGGACTCTCAGACAGAGGCTGGTCCACCCTAAGGACAGAACCCCCACACACAAACAGAGTGGTGTGGTTTACGCAGTCCAGTGCAGCGAGGTCTGCTCAGACCGTTACATTGGAGAAACTAAGCAGCCCATCCACAAAAGAATGTCTCAACACAGGAGAGCAACCTCCTCTGGACAAAACTCAGCTGTTCACCTCCACCTCACGGACAAGGGACACTCATTTGAAGACCAGAATGTGCAAATTTTGGACCGAGAGCACAGATGGTTTGAGAGGGGTGTGAAGGAAGCTGTTTATGTTAAGAGAGAAAAACCTTCTCTCAACAGAGGAGGAGGTCTGAGATTTCAGCTTTCCAAGACTTATAACTCAGTTTTGGGACTGATTCCGAAACGTTTTACACCGGATGGGAACATTCATTCAACCTTTATTTAGTCAGGTAAATCTTTTGAACCTCATGGGCTCATTTACGAAAGCGACCTGCTAAAACTAAAGAACAATGAACAGCAATGGTAGAATTTCCTTAAACAATAAACAATCAAACAATAAACAATAGAAAACAAAAGAGAGAGAAAAAAAAAATATATATATATATATATATATATATATATATATATATATATATATATATATATACACATATATATATATATATATATATATATATACAACATTATATATATATATATATATATATATATATATATATATATATACATATATATACATATATATATATATATATATATATATATATATATATATATATATATATATATATACATATATACACATTCCTCCTTTTAACAAAGTATCAAAAAACTAGCAAAACATTATAAGGTAGACGTATAAAATCAAAGACAGGAACAAATCTGCATTGGTTTTTGCCAGGATTCCAACAGATTCTGAAAACCATTTAGAGAAGTCAAGGTCGAGAGCTTCAGATCTTTTTGTAAGATATTCCATGAAGCAGGAGCGGAGTAGGAGAAGGCCCTTTTTCCAAGTTCAGTCCTCACTGACGGAACACTGCAGGTAATCATGTCCTGAGAGCGCACGCTGTAGCTGCACTCACGCAAAGACATGTAGGAGGAGATGTATGAGGGCAGCAGACCAAGAAGTGATTTGAAGATGAAAATGTACCAGTGGAAGAGTCTGCGTGAGGTTAATGATGTCCAGTTAACCAGTGAATACAGGGTGCAGTGGTGGGTACGATAATCACAACCAGTTATGAATCTTAGTGCACCATGATAGACAACATCCAACATCCGCAGGGTGCTTGTAGGAGCATTCATGTAGAGAATGTCACCGTAATCAATGGAGGGAAGGAAAGTCACAGATACAAGGCGTTTCCTAACATTCAGTGATAGACATGATCTGTTTCTGAAAAAGAAACCCAGTTTAACTTTCAGTTTCTTCACTAGGTTTTCCACGTGGAGTTTAAAAGAGAGATGTGAATCGATCAGGATACCCAGATATTTATAGGAATCAACAAACTCGATAGGTACACCATTTGAAGATAAAATCAGAGGAGGATCTGCTGGAACCGCCTTCCTATTTGAAAAAAACATCTGGATGGGAACAGAGGTGTCTTGTCTGTAAATTAGACTTAACAAATTTCTTTGAGAAGCCTCTGTTTGTTGGTTGGGAGTTGTTTTTTGTCAATTTACATACAGTGTTGTGTCTTCTGTCAGAGACCTCAAGGGAACCCCCTACTGTTAAGGTGTGATCTGTCAATTTACATGTATGTGTTACCTCAGCTTGCAATTTACATATGATGGTGCGTGGTTCTGTTATAACTCCAAACTTCTCACAGTTTGTTCATGGAATTGAAAAAGCCTCCTGGATAGGAGTCGAAACGTTTTCTGTTACAAATAAAGTCCAGTTGATCTTGTATTGAACGCCTTTTTGATATAATCTAAAAGGAGCACAAAACAGCTGAAAATAGCGGCAGAAAGTAGCTGCAAGTAGCTGAAAAAAGTACAATTTGTACAGGAAGCTGAAATAAGCTGAACCAGAACAAAATGTGAAAGGAGCAGTAAAAAGGTTGTAAACACATCTAAAGAGCTGAAGGATGGAAAATGAGCTCAATTCATTTTCTATGAGAAAAAAATGATAGAAAAGGCTAAATATTTCAAAAGGCTAAAGTCGCACCAAAACTAAAAAATCTTGATAGAGCTGAACATTTTGATAAACGATTTGTTGAAATAGCACAAAAATTGTGGGATGAGAAAAATTCTGAAAAATGTACAGAAGAAAAATGGATCACAATAGTGTGACAGCTTCATAAACGTTCACACTATTATACTGACAGGTTTAAAGTGTATAATTTGAGTTCATTACAAAACTAAGTTAAAAGGAACAAAAACTAGAATAATTTTGTGGAAAAACAACATCTACCAGTAGTCAAGTACTGGTAGTTTATCTGTATTGTATTAGTTTTTTTTTTATTATAGCCCTCCATAGCACAATAACAAAACACAGGTTTAATACAGGTAGTCCCCGATTTACGAGCGAGATCCGTTACAACGAGGCGCTCGTAAACCGGAAATCTCGTAATTTGGAACGGCCGCCATTTCGCTCGTAAATCCGGAAATCCGCTCGTAAATTGGAACGGTTTTCGCTAGCGCACCTAAAAACACTCTATTTTCATCTAAAAACTACTTTTGAGTGCATAAAAATGATCGGAAACGTGTGTTTATATGCTTAACTTGCTAACTGAAGTGAAAAAACACATGAAAACTCAGTATTTTTTTCGTTTTTTCCAAAAATGTGCAGCTCGTAAGTCTGGAACCTCGCAGATCAGAGCGCTCGTAAATCGGGGACTACCTGTAGCAGGCTAGAGACTATTTTTATCACAATAATCTGCTTCTTTTTTTTTTTCTTTAATGTTGCTCATGTGTTTAAAATTTTATTCATAGCGGTGGCGTAATAATTTTATACATTCTTTGATTTTTGCTCTATTTAATCTGTAACTTTAGTTTTTACATTGCATCACTGCTGTGTTCTTGTACTTATTACGCATTTTCCCATGTCATTTTTAATTAGTTTTAGCGTGTATATTTAAATTTTGTTTAAAAGGAGACTTTATTCAGGAGACCAACTTGATTTAATAAAGACTTGACACTTGAACTCTGTTAATAGTGTGAAACAGAGAGCCTATGTGGTGAAATAAGCTTATAAATGGTGCATCCCATAATAATAATAATAATAATACTTTTTTTATAGAGCCCTTTAAAACAACCACAGCTGCAACAAAGTGCTGTACACATAAAACCAAGAACATTTAAACACATAAAAATAAAATAAGTTGTTAAAACATTAAGATCAATAAAAACAATAAAAACAGTGCTGAACAAATTCAGCACTTTACAATTGTACAATTCATTGCTGTTTTTCTCTTGCAGGCCTGATGGTCGGTTGTTTGAAGCACAGGAAGAGGAGCAGATGGACAGAGAGCTTCCTGCAGAGATCTTCAGACGACAACTCATCAACAACTTAGCCAAGCACGTTCTCTTCAGTAAGAAACACACAACCGCACAGTCAGAAGACGTGTTGCACTCTCAAGGAGACCCACTCACAGTCTCACAGTTTTCTAGTTTGTCCTATAAACCTTCCATAATTTTGTTTTCTGGAATCTCAAGCATCATAATCATCTGACGGGTGCACCTGTCTCCAAAGAGAGCACCTGTCCTTCAGGCTTTCTCCTGTCACAGCCCATCTGTTTTACATCACTTAAGGTGCTTTGCCCTAAAGTAACACTGCAGGAACCGGTTCTCCTCACCATTCAGCTGCATGCTTCTGCGCCCTTCTTTTTTTTTTTTAAGGTTCAGCCAATGACAGAGCTCCCAGATGGATGGCATGTTGTTTTCAGCCAATCGGGAGAGCGAAGGAAAGATAAAGGGGAAAAAAATGCACTACCAGTTTTTTTTGTTCTTCAATGTCCCTACGCATTGTGGATGAGATGGACTTAAGTAACCTTTAGCTGCATTATTCTTTAATTCATCTGATGTAACACCAAACATGTTTTTTTAATCTATTTATCTGCTATTTTATTAGCTGACTGCATATGATTAATTATTTGAATACAAACCTGGTTATAATGTGCCTTTTGGATCTTTTTAACTCGAGCGGTTGAGTGAAACAACCTCCAGCTGTGAATCTTGTTCTGCCAGAAATGTGTGGACTGATTCCTGTGCATCGCGGTGTGTCCCCATTAGACTGCATTGTTTTCATGCCACTCTGTAAAACAAGTCATGAAGTGCTAACGTTTTAATTAAGTAGGACTAAAATAGCTAAACTAAAAAATGTTTCACTCCATTTATAAAAACCTTTTATTTTACCATATATTTAGGTCATTTCGTACTCGACACTAGTTTGAATTGATGCGTTATGAGTTTGTGTCTTGCTCATTTTATTATTTTTATATTTCTCCCTCGCAGCGGCTAATAAATCATCAGCGATCATGTCGACCCACATTGTGGCTTGCCTGCTGCTGTATCGACACCGACAGGTCAGCTTTTTCTTCTACTACCCCTTTCTTCATGTGGTGCATCATCATGTCCCTTTTTTATTTTTAAGTAACTGACATTTTACATCTCCATCTTTCCTAATTACCTAACAAGTAAAATAAATCGACTATATATAAATATATATAAATATATATATATACACTATATATACCGGTGTGTATATATATACCGGGTATATATATCCCCCCCCAAAAAAACATTGATCTTTCTGCTTCGATGCTTCCACAGTTCATTTGTGGTAGAGTTCTGCCCTCCACAGGCACATTGATGTAACTGCAAGAACCTGCAAAATAATTATTAAAAAAAAAAAGTTTTTTGCATAATTACAAGAAGTTTATTTTCATATACAGATTT
Source organism: Garcialebias charrua (assembly GCA_038048925.1). NCBI lineage: Eukaryota > Metazoa > Chordata > Actinopteri > Cyprinodontiformes > Rivulidae > Garcialebias > Garcialebias charrua. The sequence continues at coordinate 16,061 of JBBPBX010031092.1, read as the reverse complement.
AAGGCTTTGAGTTAATGTTTCCGAGTCTGTGTTTTTGTCAATTTGTCCTTCAGGGAGTGGTTCTGTCCAAGCTCGTGGAGGACTTCTTCAACATGAAGGAGGAGATCCTGTCACGAGACTTCGACCTGGGCTTTTCAGGAAACTCCGAGGACGTGGTCATGCGTGCCCTCCACCTTCTGGAAAAATGTGTCAACGTGACCGGCAGCTCCAATCGCAACGGGGAGTTCACCATCGCGCCCGCTCAAACTGTACCGGCGCTTTTTGAGCTCAACTTCTACAGCAACGGCCTTTTCCTGGTCTTCATTTCTGATGCAATCATTGGTATGGCGAGCCGACAGTTGTATGTGTTTCTGTACTGCATCATCGCTTTTCCAACAGATGGGAGTGTTTTGACTCCCTCCACCTTCTGTGTCTGCAGCCTGCAGCATCCTGTCTCTGCAGCGAGAGCTGCTGATGGAGTCAGGTTGTGGTCACCCCCCTAAAGATCCCAACAGTCTGCTTCTCAGTCAGGAACGCCTCATCCACAAGGCTGCTGGTCTCTCGCAGTTCCTCATCAATGAAGTGGCTGTGGCGCCTGTAAGTCTTCATTTTGTCTGCACCTTTTCAGGTTTTATACTGTATGAAGTAGAACAAATAAGAGGGGAAGTTTTTTGGATGTACACGTGTACAATATATATATAGACACGTGTACAATATATATATACCGTAAAAATCGGGGTATAACATGCCGTTTTTTTACTCATTTGAATGTCCTGCGTGTTATAAGCCAAAGCGTGTTATTAATGGATTTTTTCCCATATTTTTAGACCCATTTTTGGCTCTGATATCGCCGTTTTTCATTTGGGGCAAAAAATGGTGCAGTACCACTTCCAGACCGTTTCTAGCTCATGTGTCCGAAAAAAGCCTTCTCTGGTCGGACTGACTCTGTCGCTGCCCGCCTCCTGCTCTGGATGTAGCTGCTGTTAGCTGTGTTGTTAGCTGTTTTTTTTTTAGCAAGATAACTCATAAACCACATCGCAGATTTTCTTGAAACTTATATGGGGTTTCATTTACAAACTGTTGACCATTATAAGACATTTGAGATAAAATTCAATTTTTTATAATTTATTTTATAGTAGCGCACGCGACCATTTGGAAGACGTCAAACCAAAACAATTTAAATTCAGCAGATTTGACCATTTTGTGAATTGATAAAGGAACAGTTAAGCTCAGGAACCCTTGTGCAATAATGTCAGCTAGAAATATATTTTTTCTCAGCAAAGAAATAATACAGTAGTTTTTACCGTGTTATCTTGTAAAGTCCTTCGTACTGGCTCGCTTCTGTGGCCGCCATTTTCAGCAGGGCAAATGAGGCGCTGACGCGTCGCGTAGCGGTGACGCATAATAGATGCGTGTTATACGCCGAAGCGTGTTATTTATGGATTTTTTCCAGTTTATTTACAATAATTGGACAAAGCGTGTTATACACAGGAGCGTGTTAAACGCCGATTTTTACGGTATACAGTATATATATACAGGTAGTCCCCGACTTACGAGCAAGTGCCGTTCCTGCGAGGTGCTCGTAAGACAAAATCTCGTGTGTCGAAACACGTGTCGCTCGTAAGTCCGGATTTTCGGTCTTAAGTCTGAAAAAGTATGCTAGCGCTACTACGCACACCCGTTTTTCAACACAAACGTACATACTAGTTCATAAACATGCTCAGAAACTTGTTTACAAACTGTTAGCTAACACACTTTCATCTAAAAACACATACCAGTGCTGTATTTTCTGTATGTTCTGTACAACTTTACTGTTCGTTAGTCAGCTCGTAAGTCCGGAACTACCGGTGTGTGTGTGTGTGTGTGTGTGCGTGCGTGCGTGCGTGCGTGCGTGCGTGCGTGCGATGTATGTATGTTAGACTTTTCAGACCTTTTTGCTTATTTTTCAGAAACAAATGTTTACAGTTTAATCCCAAACGCCACCAGACAGCGTTTTACACTGTGCACTTTAGCTTTTTCCTCTTTTCTACAGCCCTGCCAGACGATTTGCCAAGTTTTCCATGATGCAGTGACCCGATTGATCCAGTATGGCGTCCTCTATGTGGCCGAAGTGAGTTAACGGATGCCAACACCGCTACTGACTCCCAAAGATGACTTTAATAGAGAGAAATGACTAGCGTCTTATGATTTGCTGTTAATTATAGCTGCTAATAAGCAGTTGGATCTGGTCGATGCAATTTGTTTTTGTCTGTCAGGAGGACCAGGAGGAACTGAATTCCAGTCCGTCTGAGGAACCGTGGCCCAAAAAGTTCTCTGAGCCCCTTTCCTGGAGAAGTGACGAAGAAGACGAGGACAGTGACTTTGGAGAGGAGCAACGCGATCGCTACCTTAAGGTGAGGTTTTATAAAACCTCTTCAAGAGATGCATGACATTCAGCTTCCAGAGCCGTTCTTGAGCTGTTTGGATTCATGTGGTGTCAGGTGAGCGTGTCGACGGAGCACCAAGAGTTCTTCAGCTTCCTTCAGCGTCTGCTCAGCCCGGTGCTGGAGGCCTACGGTGGGGCTGCAGTCTTCATCCACAGCTTGAGCCAGCCCGTGTCTGAGTCCGATTACACCCAGAGGCTCTTCAAGTTCCTGCTGACGAGAACAGAGAGAGGCGTGGCTGCTTATGGTAACACTGCAGGAGTTCATGACATGCTGTACATTCTGAAGATAAGAATGAAATGTTGACAGGAAAATGAATACTCAGATCATGTTAGACAGGTGTTTTCTTAAAACACTGGCACACACTCAACTCCTATACTTAACTATTAGCTGAACATGCAAACTATTAGCAAATGCTACCATCTCCAGCTCTGAGCTGCTGTGGTAACCACACAAGACCTGGCTGTATTTTTGTGTAATTTTGTGCAAATCTTTGCTTCTTTCAGCCTAATTGGGCACATTTGTGCTCTCTTCACTTCCTTCTGCCAATTTCAGCTTCTTTCTGCTATTTGAGCTACTGTTCAGCTGGATTTTTGTTGTTTGTTTTGGCCAGTTTTTGCCTTTTTCAGACGATTTCCACTTTTGGGGCTCATTTCTGCTTCTTTAAACCTAATTGGGCACACTTGTGCTCTCCCGACTTCTTTCTGCTAATTTTAGCTTCTTTCTGACTTTTCAGCTACTTTTCTGCTATGTTTTTTTTTTTTCCTTCTAATTTTAATTTTTTTAATCTAACTCACTATTTTTGTGCTCATTTCTTCTTATTTTAACCTAATTCAGCAACTGTGTTCTTTCTGCTTTCTTCTAATAACTTTAGGCTTGTTCTTCCACTTTAGCTACATTTCAGCATGTTTTTAGCTCATTTCTGCTGTTTTTCAGCAAGTTGTTCAGCAATAAGCATTTACGCTGCATTTTCGCTGGAAATGCAATTTCTCTAGTTGTGTCTTTGTGACAGTGTCAGGTCATCTGCCCATGTTTCTACGAGCTCTCTTGAGAATGAACTCCCAGCGAATAAAAAAATTGAGCTCTCTAATGCAGAATTAGCCTGGTTAAAACCAGACCCTTGTCCTTCACTTTGCTTCGGACTAGGGTCTGGCAGTCCTCCCATAGAAAACGATTTCTCCTGGAGGCGTTGGCCTCTGCTGAGGAACAAGACCATTGGATCTTAGAAAAATTTGAACAGGGAAAAGCATTCTGCTCCCTCCCCTCAGAGCCATATATGGCTGCTCCCCCGTGGTCTCCCCCGTGTCTGCTGAACTTGACTTCAGCTCCGCCTCCTGCAGCTTTTCTCTCGCTGCCTACATATTCTGTGTTTATATGTTAATAAAACGTTTTTAAAAAATAAAATAAAACCATGGATCGCTGGTCCAGCTCACCAGAAGACCAGAAAATCTGCAGGGACTCGGGCAGCAACGTAAAACCCGAGTTTAATTCTCTCGTGACAACCTGAGGCATTTCCTCGTAGCGGAGAGAGAGGAGGAGGAGGAGGAGGGAGAAGGGAGCGATCACTTGACTTTTGGCCAAAAAAACAAAAGAAAACTCCAGATAAGGGATTAAGAAGGGGAAATTAATACATTTATATCACATATAAAACAGTCCTGCATCGCTTTGCATCGCTTTGAATGAGAACATGCGGCTGCTCGCTGGCTGCGCGCTGGCAGAGCCCTTTATAGGGCTCTGCGCGCTGGGACAGGTGGGGGCGTGGGTTAGGGGGCCAAAAACTCCGCCCCTTCTGTTCTCTGATTGGTCCGGTCAAAAATCTACCGGAGAAATCGTTGTCTATGAGAGAAATCCCAGACTGTGCAGTGAAGGGAAATGAGAATTGAGCGGAGCTGTGCAGGAAGGCGAGGGCCAGGCTAATGCAGAATATTAATCTAGTTTCAAGGAAAGGTCTACTCATTTTTAAATTAAATCCTCAGGCAGTTTGTGGTCAAAATATTACAAGTAAGTCAATGAAAACAACAACAAAGCTTATTTATTAAAACACTTCTGAAGCTTCACAAGAACATAACCTGCAACGGAAGTGATTAACTGCTGTGTCTGCCAGCAAGAAACAATCAATCAGCAAGGAGAGACTAAAATGACAAATTAATACACAGTTTAAAAAATTAGCCACCATCCTTTGTATTTTATGAATTATATTTGTTTATTTGTAAATTAACAGTTTAAGTAAATGTCTCATAATTAACTTTGCAGTTCTTTGAAAATTAATTCAACCAACTGTTACTCATTTATCTTTATTTGGTTATATTCAATTGTCTAATATTTAAATACCACTCGTAACGAACATTACAGTGGTATTTTAAAATCATCTTTTTATTCAGCAACGTTAATAATATTTCTAGTTAGAACATTTTTGTTGGTTATTTTAAGTCTAAAATAATTAAATTTGTTTACGTATTTTTCAGACTATAAGTCGCCACCAGACAGATAAATCACAAAGCAGTTAAATCAAACTTAATTCAACTCATTCGCAAAAGCGCTCAACATTGTTCAGTTGTGCTACATAAAATCAGTTTGAGGTCAGTAAGCACAACCAGAGTTGATACGTAAGACTCACTGTTGATTTTTGAGAAAATTAATTGCGCCTTATAGTCTGAAAAATACGGTAATCCTTTTGCTGCCCTAGGGTCAAAAAGACCTACAAGGCTTCAGTCTTACACCAAGACCTTGTGGGTCATTTTGACCCAAGGGCAGCAGGTGGGTTTGAGGTTCCAATTCTGGGATCTTGATAACCACACATTGAATTAAATGTATTTATTTTGTCTGAGTCACTTGTGATTATGCGCTTTTGTTTTTCAGGTGAAAGTGCAACTCATTATCTGGTGAAGAATACCGTGAAGACTTTCAAAGAGCTTGGGGTAAACATGTTTTTATGAATGAAATGTACCCATAAACTTTGTGTGCAGTTGCACAGACTTTAACGTTGGTGTGATGTGATGATTGTGCAGGTCCTGAAGGAGAGGAGAGAGAACAGGATGACGATGCTGGAGCTGAGCAGCACCTTTCTACCTCAGGCCAACCGCAACAAACTCCTGCAGTACATTGTAGGATTCACCCTAATGTGACTGATGCGCCTTTCAGACGACAGGCTCCTTCCATTAAAAGGGCTTCTGCTGGTTACTTTGAAAACAATCCCAGGTGCTACTCTGTGGAAAGCTTTACCAGGAAGTGCCTTCACGTAACAGCCGCTAACAGTTAGCTGTTAGCCGCAAGAGACTTGAAGCCAGTCTTTAGTTGAAAATCGCATTAATCCATGTAGTGGTAACTCTAGACAAACCTTCTTTAAGGACATTGCCAACAAAATTAAAAAAAAAACATTTTAACAAACTTACATGTAAAGGCATAATCGAATCGAGCAAGCTGAAAAAAAAAAGGAGCAATTTGAACAAAAAAAAGTTGCCTTTCAAGTAAATAAACTACGGCAACATTTTTATGTTGACTTTTTTGCTTGTTAGGACAAAATGATATAATCTTCTTAGTGCACTTTAATATCAAGCTGTAGGAAATGTTACAACGTAGCTTTCATGACAAGTACATTTTTAAATCAAATCCTTGTATATATAAATTCTGACACCCTGGTGTCATGACTGAAAGACTTGGCTGAGAGGTTGTGTCCCAGCAAACGTGTACAAGTTCATTTTTTAATGAACAAAAAACGTTCTTCTGTTCCGTCACAGGTTTGAGTTATCACAGCAAAGTGGTTCGACCCTAGTCTGATGGAAATCTGGCAAAGTCGTGCCTAAAATCGTTGATGCTTCAAGTAAAAACATTCGAACCACGGATCTCTAAGCGAGAAGCGGTTTGATTTAAAAAAAATGAAAATTTTCAAAGAATGTCACAACGCACATCATATAAAATGAATAAAACCAGCCATCACATCAACACACAACTCAGACACTTGGTTTTCAGGGACAAGCTCTGCTGGGGAGTAAAACTTTGCTCCAATAGCTGTAAAACTAAACTTTGGTATAATTTAGTAAAAATGAATGGTACATAGAAAAGCCAGCTATTTTGGTGATAGTTTCTGTAGTGATGTGAGGAGCAGTGAGTTAGTTTTTATTTTCATTTTATTTGGTAATGTTAAAAGTTTTCAGGAGAACTGTATGGTTTAAAAAAAAATCTGGATAAAATAAGATTAAATGTGGTAGAAACACATTTTATGTAAATCTCAATCATTTACATTTTACTTTTGTGTCAAAAGCATAGGAATAAAAACCGTGGTCATTCAGGTTTTGTAAAATAGATTATGATTGTATTTTGTTTTTTATTTTGAGATTTTCATTAATGAAAAGTGCGTTATAAATTGAATTCATTATTATTATTTTGAACTTGAACTTTAATGTAAAATATTTAGGAGTACACAACTTTGAAGGGTCAAAACCGTTTGAGGAATTATGATTGGTTGGATTACTAATCACAAACAGACTAAGGAAATATAGGAAGCAGATTAATATAAACATTAGCAACAATGCCTAAAATACTGCTGGTTACAGTTATTTTTATGATTTTTTTTTTTGTGTGTGCTTATTTTTAAGCAATTTGTCAAATCTGTGTACAAATCCACCCTGATTGATCAGTGAAAGGCTTGTTGAAGAACAATTTAACCTAAAAGGCTGCGAGCTGGAAGAATGATGAAACTCTGAGAGCGTTTCTGAGCCCACAGACTGTTACAGGACCCCCCAGCCAGGAGAAAACCACTAAACTGGTCAGAGCTGCATGTTTCCTCTGGTCGCCTTTTGCTCTTCAATTTCCTTAATCCGCCAATGTCGCCATGAGTGAGTATGTTAGACAATTGTTGAAAGTATGTTGAATGTATCTGATCCGTCTGTAATGGGCAGTTTGATGCAACTACTGGAAGGCATCGGTACAAATCAAATAAGGTTTATATGAACTGTTTGTGAGGTTAATTGTTGCATAACATCTCACTTTAATCTATGTATTAATGTAAAAAATAAAACCTGTGTCTGGGAACAGTTTGCCTTTTTTTTCCCCCACTCTAGTGTTACTCTGTTTCTGATTTTTGCGCATGGGTACCACTTGTTTTATTTGTAACTTAATAAAAGGTAGATCATTAACAAAAAAAAAGTAGAGAGAATTTGTTCTGTTAAGAAAAATTACCAGCTACAAGTTTTTTTTTTTTGTGGCTGTTGCTCATTCAGAGCACGGCTCAACTGGCATTAGACGTTTTAAATTAAATAAATGGTTAACGATTGTCTGTTTCGACTGATGGTGATTGGAAATACCCTGCAGGTTCAATAATTGACTAATTATTTGTTCTGGCTGTTCAAATAGTTTGTAAAGAGTGTGCAACACGATGTGTAGATGTGCCACAAACGTGTGGGAATAATTTAAAACATGGAAACGTGCTGTATGTAGCAGCTTCACATTTTTGAAGATTAAAACAGTACTGTGCAAAGTGTTGAGTCGTTGCCAGTTTCTTGACATATACTGTAGGTATAATATACAGCAAGGCTATTCAACTGGTGGCCCGGGAGCCAAATCGGGCCACGGGCGTGCTCAGTTCGGTCCAACAATGGGTTCACTTTAAAATAAAACGAGATTTCAAATCGTAAAACCAACTTGCTGGTACTTAATGACAATAACTGCTGGATGTCCGGCCCCTGAGCTCTTGGCTTTCAGTAATTGTCGCCCCCTGAGCAATTTAGTTGAATAGCACAATACAGTAAGTATGTCAAGGTTATTTGTCATTCGCATCGCATGTGGTACATGTAGTGGAATGAACAGGGTCCCTGTTACATCCAACAAAAGTACAAATTGTAAAAGAAAAGCAGTAATAAGATCTAAGATATGAACTAAGAATACGCTAAACAATACGTTGAACAACAGCAGCACGAACATGAGTCTGTGAGCAGATGAGTATGAACAGTGGTGGAGAAAGTACTCAAACACTACTTAAGTAAAAGTACAGATAAACAGACAAATGTACTCTAATAAAAGTAGAAGTACCATATTAATGTTTTTACTTAAGTAAAAGTAAATAAGTACTTGCTTTTAAAAATACTGAACGTATTAAAGTAAAAGTACTTGCTGAATACCTGATGCAATGGCCTACAATATCGTTAATGTGCGTACTGTATATATATATATTTTTTCTGTAATACATTGATAGTGTTGTTTTAATGATCAATACTGCAGATAATACATGTTTTTATTGTGTTTATTCTGTGACACAGTTCACACTTGGACTTGTGATTCTGTGCAGCAGAATTTCAGGGTGACATGCAGAGTTAAATGTCATTAATTAAAATAAGAAAGAGGAATGATTATACCTTTGAAAGTTTTTATTTAACACAAAACAAAACCAATGTGTCATTTTAACTGCAGTAAACATGTTTAAGTGTCTGCCTGAAAAAAAAGAGCATTAGACCTAACTCCAGTTTGTTTTCAACTCTAGTTAAAATACTATCTAGTCAACCTTATAATGGATTTTCAAAACCTGGACCAGAGTGTCGAGACATTTAGAGACATCTCTTGTCTCCTAACATCCATGAACTGACACATTTTAATATTGCAGCGAGAATTTCTTGTTCAAGTTCAGAAGAAGTTGGTTTTCAAAGTTTTTTGAGTCCAGTACTGGCTCTTTAGGGAGAAAGAATCTGTCCTGCTGCACTGAACAGTCTTTCAATAATCTTTCAATAAGGGCATGGGTGTTGTGTATCTTCTGGCTGACTCTCTGTGGTGGATTCCAGTTTGGGTGTGTTAGTGGTGCTGTGGGTGCTCCCAGCTCAATGACGTCTGTACTAGAATATACGTCATTGGTCCAGCTCTTCTTGAAGGCAGGTCTAATGTTACCTGTCCACTTTGCAGTGATTCAATGGACCAACTCCTCTCTCGACATCAGTTACTTTCAAACTAACGACAAATCAAAAAGCTGCAACGTGAATGTAACTTGTAACTCAACACATTATAGAATGTAGTGTAGTAGAAAGTACAGATACTTCATGTAAAATGTAGTGCAGTAAAAGTAAAAGTACCCACATTTAATTCTACTTAAGTAAAGTACAGATACATGGAAAATGTACTTAAGTACAGTAATAAAGTACTTGTACTTAGTTACATCCCACCACTGAGTATGAATTAAGCAGTATGAAATAAATCAGCAGCACATAATCAAAGTGGCATTACAGGTAGTCCCCGACTTACGAGCGAGTTCCGTTCCTCCGAGGCGCTCGTAAAGCGAAAATTCGTAACTTGGAACGCCGCCACGTGTCTCGTAAGTCCGGAATTTTCGCTCGTAAGTTGGAACGGTTTCGCTAGCGCGACTACAAACACTCGTTTTTCATCGAAAAACTGCTTATGAGTGCATAAAAATGATCGGAAACGTGTGTCCACATGTTTAGCTAACGAACTGTGGTGAAAAAACACAGAAAAACTCAGTATTTTTTGCGTTTTTTCCCAAAATTGGCCAGCTCGTAAGTCCGGATCCTCGTAAGTTAGAGCGCTCGTAAGTCGGGGACTACCTGTACAGTGATAATCTTGATTTGGGATTCATGAGTCTAACAGCTTCAGGGTAGAAGCTGTTCCTCAGTCTAGTGGTTCTACACTTAATGCTCCTCAACCTCCTGCCTGAGGGGAGCGGAGCAGAAAGTGTGTGCTGGGTGAGTGGGGTCCTTCATGATGCAAGGCTCTCTTCCTACATCTGGAGGTTAGATGACTCCTTCCATTAAAAGTGTGATAGCTGTTTTATATCTGTTTTTACTTATACTGATAATATAGTGTATACAATACTGTTTTAGCCTGTTCATGTGTGTGCATTTTTTGTGTGTTAGTAAAATATCTTGTGAACCGCTTGATGGATTTTGATGAAAATCTCAAGTTATCATTTAATGTACATCTGCAACTGATCCAATTCAAGATGGCTGCCAGAAAAAGAAAGAAAAAAAAGTCAAGCTTTACTCATACTGACCCAGAGGTTTGCTCGGTTCTCACCAACTGTTATTCTTCAACACAAAATCACATGAGATTGAGCACATCATTTACATGCATTGACCTAAACAGCTGTGACTCCATCATCCCTTCATATGGTGATGTAAAGATGTATTTATTGTGTTGTTTTTAGGCCTCCTGCTTTTTTTTTTGCACAACATACTGCACAGAAACTCATAAAATAAATCTCTAATAGACCTCCAGGGAATCTGAGGACCATGGAAACTTTAAACTAGGCTTCTTGAAGCAAAGTGTAAAGAATTTAGTGGATGTTAAATCCTTTACATGAGCTGTAATCCTCATTTTTCAGTGCGAGGGTGAGGAGGGAGGCACGGTCGCTCCGGGTGGGAGGACTGGTCTGGAGCAGGATGTAAGGAGCAGAGACGAGCTGAAGTCGCAGTGATGATGAAGACTAAACGGAGACGACACGTGTCTGTCCTTCTACCCAACAAGCAGCACCTGGACTGTTCTGTCAGCGTGAGTCGGTTCAAGACGTTTTATAATGCATCGCTTTGACATTAGCTTCTTTGAGCTGTTTGTATTTACAAGTAATGTAACAAACGTGAGTTCAACAGAAGACGCAATGCATCCTTGTGATAAAGTTTAAGCTTTTGGATTAGATGGTATATCTTTTACTTTGTTTATATTTTCTGTTGTATGATTGACAGGTGAGAGCCAGGGGTCAGGAGGTCATGAACTCTGTGCAGCGTCAGCTCGGTGTCAGTGATCTCCAAGTGTTTGGTCTCAGTGTCCTCAGAGGTATGTTGGTGTAAGGGTGGCATCTCGGGAAGAAATGTTTTTCCTTCATTTACTGTGGAACGCTGGGATTTAGGGAGGGGATGCAAAAAAAAACAGTAACAGAAACTGTGACGTCTGTCTTTGTTTTCCCTGTGTAGATTTAATGCGTTCATTTTGTTTTTGTCAGATAATGAACATCTCTTTCTCGATTTGACAAAAAAGCTGAGCAAATACTTCGGCAAAAGATGGAACAGAGGATCTTTAAGGGTTAGTAAATGATTTTCTTTTAAAGTCCAGAAGAAAACGTTCCCCAAACCGAGTAAATACATGTACATGTATTCCCTGTCCACCTGCAGGCCCCGTTCATGTTGTTTTTGAGAATCCAGTTCTACGTGGGAAGTGGGCTGCTGATACTGTAAGAACTTATTTCCCATGGTTGGGGTCACAAGGCTTCAGTCAGCGTTGGGTTTTATCTTGTTTCAGGAGCAGCAAAGTGCAGCAGCTCTACTTCACAGAGCTGAGGCACAAAGTGCTGCGTTCACAGAGCTGCCATCAGGAAGCCCTGCTCTTCCAGCTGGCAGCTTCTGCGCTCCAAGCTGAAGTGGGAGATCAGGAACTGAGTGAGGGGACGGACAACGAAGGAAGAGAAGCGGAACAGGAAAGAAAACAGTACTTCCTTCCAGAAGATTACTTCCCCTTTTGGGTAAATCATACTTTGTTAAAAAAAAAGAAAAAAAAGAAGTGAATCCTTAGGGGGGAAAAGCTAAAATTAGCATTTAAAATGTCATGTCAGACAAATGAAACGTTGCAAGGTTTCAGATAAAGACTTACCGGTAATAGTTTTGAAAACACAGCAATTATTTACTACACATAAAAGGCCTAGCATTCCTTAAAGGCATGCCATCTGCTTGTGTTTTACATTACGTGTGAGTTCATGAAATAATGTGAAATCTTTCAAAATTTATTAGAGCTTATATTATGTGTTTAGGATGACTCTCAGCTACAACCCATCAAACATTAGCTCAAAGTATATGCGTTTTGAGTTAGAGACATTTTTTTGTTGGCTGTGCCTGGTTAGCTGTGGCAGCCATCTTGAATTGGGTTGACTCCAGAAGTTAATCGGTTATAGATGTAGTGATACAACCTTGAGTTTTGAAACACTTCTCTGATCGTTCTCAGTAATGAACTTTTTGGGAGTTATTCCTGAAGGGACAATAATACTTTTATTACTTTTAATTTGAATCAAACATCATAAATTAAGTCATCCAGAGACTTCTTTTAATTTTGTTAATTCAAATGTTATCAAATGACACTACCTACCACAGGTAGTGAAAGGTGTGGAAATCCACGGATCCCACACTGCAGATGCTGTACTGTCCCCATGGTCAGAGAGGTCGGCGATCAGCCGAGCTTTCTATGAAACCTTGGTTCAAAAGCATGTGGATCTAAAACGGATCAGACAAACTTTCTGTTTTCCATTAGATCCCGACAGTAGGATGGTAATGACCGCAAGAGGAGTTGTTTACCTGAAACTGAATTGGAACCAACGAGAACTGGCCCACCCGTTCCTCGTGGTCCCGAACTTACCACATGCAACCTACATAGGCTCTGACATTTTGGTAAGATTAGGTGTCCGAGTGGACACCAACAACAATGTACTGTGGTCACTAAACGCAGCCACAAAGGATTCTCCTGTGCTAACCACAGAGAACCTTAAAGCGGGACAGGCCATCCCTGAGGTCTGCCAGGTTGCCAATAGCCATAACACCGCAGTACCACCGCAGGTTGTGAACAACCTGGTGTCAATTCACATTGTGAAAGGACAGGCTATAAGCCAAAAACAGGCATACTTTCAACCATCTCCTATGTTTTTCAACTTAGGGCTGTCCATGGAGGTTACATGCCATGTGACCCTAGAAAACAGGACCACGTCTGTTGCTGTATGCAACACAGGCACAGAAGAGGTACTGATCCCAAAAAACACACAGCTTGGATGGTTGATCTCCACTGATTTTCATGATTGTGAACTAAGCATTCCATTTCTGGGGAGACTCCCAGGAAACTTGATTCCAAGTCAACACACGGGGAAAGTCTTGTTCACAAAACCAACACGGGCCATAGCTCTCTTCTCCCCCAATGATTCCGACCATGACACAGTCAACCGGTTCGGTTTCAACCAAGGAGACAGTCTAGGTCCTCAAACTTACAGTGCCCTACCTGTAGACAGGTTTCACGACACTGAAAGGGACTCAATGGAGCTCCCCAAAGAACAAGAACCCCTCTCAATTGCTTCACAGATTGAACAGGTGGTCGCTCAAGCCGACGCCCTGAAATCAGATGAAGAAAGGGACAAACTTCGCAAAGTTCTCTTAAAGTATGAGAAATCATTCTCAACTGACTCGATGGATTGTGGGTTGACCACGCTCCACACAGTGAGTATCCCAACCCCGCCCGATGCTCCACCCGCATTCGTCAGACAGTACAAAATTCCTCTGGCAGCACATGAACCTATCAGAGAGATCATCGATGACCTGTTAGAAAAAGGTATCATCCGATACTGTAATAGCACTTACTCTGCGCCTTTATGGCCGGTGTTAAAACCAAATGGTAAGTGGAGACTCACTATAGACTACAGAAAGCTAAACAAACAAGTTCCCTTATCCAGGTGGCCTATGACCCAGCTCCAACAGGAACTGCCCAAGGTCACCAATGGTAAGTACTTTTCAACCCTCGACGTCGCCTCTGGTTTTTGGACCATCCCTGTGCGCACCGAGGATCAATACAAACTAGCTTTCACTTTTGGTGGCCGACAATACACCTTTAACAGGTGTCCCTTTGGCTACGCTAACTCTCCTGCAGAGTTCAACATCTTCTTAAACAAAGCATGTCCAGACGCCCACCATCGTGGGACGCTGATTTACGTGGACGATGTCCTTTTGAGGCAGCCAACACTGGAATCACATTTGGCTGAGATCGACCACGTTCTGAATCAACTAACAACTGCTGGTGCTAAGATATCACTGTCAAAATGCCAGTGGTGCAGAACCAAGGTGGACTACGTTGGCCTACTTGTAGGTCCAGACGGAGTGCAACCACAGCTGACTCGCACCCAAGGCCTCGACAATCTCAAAGTCCCCACCAATCTCAAAGAACTACAAAGTTTTCTTGGCGTGTGTAATTACTCGAACCAATTCATTGAGAACTATGCTGACCTCGCAAAACCACTGACTGAACTCCTAAGGAAAGACGTTCCATTTGTCTGGACTGACAGACAACAGCAGGCAATGGACGCTCTTATAAACAGGATCAAGTCAGCCCCATGTTTAGTCTACCCAGACTACAACAAAGAGTTTTACTTGGAAGTGGGCTTCTCGGCCCATTGCATAAGTGCAGGTCTGTACCAACTACACGACAGAGACAAACGTGTGGTAGCCTACGCCAGCAAGACGATGGCAGGCCCCGAGTTGAGATTTTCAGACTGTGAGAAAGCTTTACTGACCACGGTGTGGGCAGTAAAACATTTCTCCAGCTACATTGGTGGACAAAAAATAATTGTCGAAACACAACACCAGCCAGTGACTTTTCTTAACAGTGAACGCATCAGAGATGGTGTGGTGACGAACTCACGTGTAGCCACGTGGCTCATGGCACTCCAAAGTTTTGACCTAGACATCCGCTATGGTCAAAACAAGAAGTCACATTTGGGTACTGACTTGGCAATCTGCCAAAAATGTACGCAAGATGTACCAGCTACCCAACCGCCATCTGAGGACAAGCCCTTAGTTACTGAGGACCCAAATCACCACTTCTTTGATGGCAATATCTGTGAAGGTATGACAACATTGTACGTGGATGGATCTTCATTCCGACCTGACAATATCTGCAAGGCAGGTGTTGGTGGGGTCTTCCTCAAAGACCAAGAACAGGTCACTTTCAGCTACAATTTAGGCCCCCAGACTTCTCAGTACGCTGAGATTGCTGTGATCCTAATAGCTCTCCAGTTGGTAGTAGAACGCTCCGTCAAGACGCTTGTCATCTGCACCGACTCTAACTACGCTCGTTTAAGTTTCACATGCCATCTTGCTCACTGGAAACAGAACGGTTTTCTCACAAGTGACAGAAAAGTGGTCAAACACAAAGAGCTTTTCATAGCATGTGATCACTTGGTGACATCACATGACTTACAGATCTACTGGAAGAAGGTTCCAGGTCATTCAAAAGTCCCAGGTGACGACAAGTACTACAATGACATTGCAGATTCCTTAGCCAAGGCAGGAGCCGACGAAGGTTCTCTATGGTCCTTCGACCCCTCCTGGTTAATTAAAACTCAGTCAACACGACCTACAGTTGAGGTAATGGCGGTCACGCGTGCACAAGCTGCAGCCAGACCTGCTGATAACACAGTCTCTGTACGACCCGCACTGACTGACCCAGACATCATCCAACTGCAGAGGTTGGACCCTGCTATCAATTACATGATAACGTACCTGACTGACCCTGACAACAATACTCCGTCCAAGGACGAGCTGGATTCTGATCCAGACCTTAAAGTCCTCTATCATCTGCGCAAACAGCTGAAACTAATCAAGGGCATCCTTACTTTTGCTCATGGACCAACGTCCTCACCAGTGTTCGTGGTTCCCCATGTCCACAGGGGGGTGATGTTAGTTCATGCCCATGATCTCCCGTCCGCAGGACACAAAGGGGATAACGCCACGCTGAAGGCATTGAAACAAATTGCCTATTGGCCTGGTATGAAAAAGGATGTCAAAGATTACGTTGAAGGGTGTCTGGTCTGCGGCCAGTTTCAGCCAACCAGACCACTCCACAGAGCACCATTACAAAGCAGAGGCATTGCATTTCCATGGTCTGACATCCAGTTTGACTGGGTTGGACCACTCACTAAGAGTTCTA
>JBBPBX010031091.1:14069-30011 GCA_038048925.1 Garcialebias charrua | reverse complement strand
ATATATATATATATATTAACTACAAATATCTGCAGAAGCTCCTTAAAGTTATTCTTTTCTCCACTCAGATCTGTGACAGTCATCAACCGCCTCAACCTGCCTGTTCGTTTCCCTTCCTCCTCGTTCTGTCATTGTGTACCACCTTCCTAGCAGAGATCTGGGTAGAAACAAATGGAGGATGACTGGAGCGATCTAATTAGTGTGACAAAGCTTGGAGGCTCCTCTGCTTCAGGCAAAGAATTAGAACACAACACAAAGATACGACGCGTAACAAGGCCGAGATAAAGCGTCACCTGTTCAACTCTAATAGCCGTGAAGCAACACAGCCACCAAGTTAGTCATTTACTAAGCCAGATGTTCTTCTAGTGTTGGCTCTGCAGACGAGTTTAACATGTTTTTGTTAGTTTTTTTTATTAGAGAGAAACAAATATCCAAGAGGTTTTTAACTTACAGCTTGTTCTTAGGTTTTCTGTCTGGAGTGTATTTTTTAACAAGCAGAACCAACAGGTGTGGCTCCCATTGTAACTCGTTCTCATGCAGGTCAGACACTGTGGTCACATTCTTAAGTCAATAGATGGTAAATGGTAAATGGAGCTTATTTATATACAGGGAACCCTCAACTTACGAACGAGTTCCGGACCTAAGGACCGTTCGTATGTCGGAAAAAAAGTCGAATCATATAGTAAAAAAAATAATTTAAATAATTAAATAAATAAAAAATCTAAATGAATACACGTACAGTACTGTACATTTATCTATTTATACATTAAAAAATAAATATATAATTTTTTTTAAATAAATAGATACATTTACAGTACTGTACAGTCACCAAGCACTTAGCCTATCCTAACACAATTTTTAAAGATGAAGGAGTGAGTTGAATTGTCTCCCTTTCACATAAAGGGAGCTAGCTCCCTTTATGTGAATGGTGCCTGATAGGGAGGAGGGAGACAATTCAACTCATTCCTTCATCTTTAAAAACTGTGTTAGGATAGGCTAAGTGCTTGGTGACTGTACAGTACTGTAAATGTATCTATTTATTTAAAAAAATTATATATTTATTTTTTAATGTATAAATAGATAAATGTACAGTACTGTACAGTCACCAAGCACTTAGCCTATCCTAACACAATTTTTAAAGATGAAGGAGTGAGTTGAATTGTCTCCCTTTCACATAAAGGGAGCTAGTTCCCTTTATGTGAATGGTGCCTGATAGGGAGGAGGGAGACAATTCCACTCACTCCTTCATCTTTAAAAACTGTGTTAGGATAGGCTAAGTGCTTGGTGACTGTACAGTACTGTACATTTATCTATTTATTTTTTTATAAATAGATAAATGTACAGTACTGTACAGTCACCAAGCACTTAGCCTATCCTAACACAGTTAAGGAGTCAGTTGAATTGTCTCCCTCCTCTCCCGTAGGCTCCATTCACATAAAGGGAGCTAGCTCCCTTTATGTGAAAGGGAGACAATTCAACTCACTCCTTCATCTTTAAAAACTGTGTTAGGATAGGCTAAGTGCTTGTTGACTGTACAGTACTGTACATGTATTCATTTAGAAAAATTAGGGGTGTAACGGTACGCTAAAATCACATTTCGGTTCGGTTCAACTACAAGGAGAGCTCGGTTCGGTTTATTTTCGGGTTTTTTCGGTACAATAATTTTTTTTTTTTTTTTTACAAAATAAAGACTTACAAAATTTTTATGTGCCAAAAATATGTTTGTATTGTATTGTAGTAATAAATAAAAGTGACCCATTTGGATGACCACCAGCCTGATCAAGAAAGGTCATCAAAGACTCTACTTCCTCAGACGACTGAGACGTGCTGGTCTGAGCAGCCCAGTTCTCACCTCGTTCTACAGGTGTGCAGTGGAGAGCGTCCTGTGCTCCAGCATCAACGTGTGGCATGGAGGCTGCACAGTTGCAGAGAGGAAAGCTCTACAGAGAGTGGTGAAGGCTGCACAGAGGTCTGTCGGAGTCAGTCTCCCCACCATCACAGACATTTACACCTCCAGATGCAGGAAAAGAGCCACCTGCATCATGAAAGACCTCACTCACCCAGCACACTCACTCTTTGCCCCACTCCCCTCAGGACGGAGGTTGAGGAGCATCAAATGTAGAACCACTAGACTGAGGAACAGCTTCTACCCTGAGGCTGTTAGACTCATGAATGAATAAATAAAAATAAAATAAAAATAAACACTGCAAAATATCACATCATGCTGATGCTGATCTGTTTTCTTGTTGCTGTGTTCATCTGTGACCATCTGCTCATACAGACTCATGTTCGTGCTGCTGTTTATAATTATGTTTTTTAGGCATGTAACGGTTGTAATGGGTTTACCGAACCGTTCCGGTACACCACGTTCGGTTCGGTCCACCTGCGTACCGTTTCGGTTATTTTTTCACTCATTAAACGTTCTTAACAGGGGAATATATGCACCGCGGAACAAAATTTCCTGGGCGCGTTTCAGCACGGACCTATTTTCGCGTGGCACGCGCAGCATTTAGCCGTTAGCATCTCGTGCGGTCTCCTGTTTTTGAACGTTATAACTTTCTTTTTAAAAGACGAGCGCACGCGCAGCTTGTGTGGACTTTGTTTCATGAAGACTCTGCAGCAGCTGATTGCGTGACGCAGCTCTCTGTGCAGCAGCAACACGTCACGTGAAAGCACTGGAAACTGTCATCTGAACGTGAACAGCAGCTGCATTAAAACTCCTTCATCCGAACGTGAATGAAGAGCTGTATTAAAACTTCATCTGAACGTGAACAGCAGCTGTATTAAAACTACTTCATCCGAACGTGACCGAAGAGCTGCATTAAAACTCCTTCATCAGGTAATCACAGCGGTCCACAAGCTGTAGCCTATGAGTTTTTAAATTTCTGAATCTGTCTGAACGTTGTTATATGCGCAGGTTTTAAAGTTGCTGAGCGTCACTATGAGACATTCATCATGTCAACACTTCAAAAAGTTCAGCTCTTTATGAAAAAACTAACTGATGTTGTCAACAAGCCCTGGACCAGATTAAAGCCCTGCCTGCCATGATGAAGAGTGAGAGATTCAATTGTTCAAGAGGTATTGTTTTATTATCTAAATAATCTTTTTTTTTTAAATCATAATCTTATTAACTTGTTTTTTTAAATCTCTTTTGTTTTTTATTTCCAGTCTGTGACAGAGGTAAATCCACCTGCAGCTAAGTGATGACTGAACTGAACTCTGAACTGTTCCCACAGTCCCACCAAGAAGAAGTTGTGAGTACACAACAGAGGACAAATACAGCCACACTGCTGCTACTGAACAAAAACTTGAACAAAAACTTGATTAGTTAGATTGTAAACAGTCTGTTGCTGCTTATTGTTCTGGTTCTGACTGTTATTGCATTTATTAAGATTTTTATTATTGTTAGTATAGTTTATTTATTGTAGAGTGCTGTTTATTTAAAATCAGAGTCAGAGAGTCTTTATTGTCATTTGCACCGCATGTGGTACATGTGATGAAAACGAGATTATGTACACGGGGTCCCAGTTACATCCAACAACAAATGCAAGAGAAAAACAGTAATAACATCTAGAATTAACTAAGAAAAACATCAACTAGTAATACACTAAGCCCTAATATAGTGGAAAAACATCATTATAAACAGCAGCACGAACATGAGTCTGTATGAGCAGATGGTCACAGATGAACACAGCAACAAGAAAACAGATCAGCATCAGCATGATGTGATATTTTGCAGTGTTTATTTTTATTTTATTTTTATTTATTCATTCATGAGTCTAACAGCCTCAGGGTAGAAGCTGTTCCTCAGTCTAGTGGTTCTACATTTGATGCTCCTCAACCTCCGTCCTGAGGGGAGTGGGGCAAAGAGTGTGTGTGCTGGGTGAGTGAGGTCTTTCATGATGCAGGTGGCTCTTTTCCTGCATCTGGAGGTGTAAATGTCTGTGATGGTGGGGAGACTGACTCCGACAGACCTCTGTGCAGCCTTCACCACTCTCTGTAGAGCTTTCCTCTCTGCAACTGTGCAGCCTCCATGCCACACGTTGATGCTGGAGCACAGGATGCTCTCCACTGCACACCTGTAGAAGGAGGTGAGAACTGGGCTGCTCAGACCAGCTCGTCTCAGCCGTCTGAGGAAGTAGAGTCTCTGATGACCTTTCTTGATCAGGCTGGTGGTGTTGTTGGTCATCCAAATGGGTCACTTTTATTTATTACTACAATACAATACAAACATATTTTTTGCACATTTTCAAAATAAACATTTTGTAAGTCTTTAGTTTGTAAAAAATTTTTTTTAAAAATTTGTACCGAAAAAAACCGAAAATAAACCGAACCGAGCTCTCCTTGTAGTTGAACCGAACCGAAATGTGATTTTAGCGTACCGTTACACCCCTATATATTAGGGCTTAGTGTATTTCTAGTTGATGTTTTTCTTAGTTAATTCTAGATGTTATTACTGTTTTTCTCTTGCATTTGTTGTTGGATGTAACTGGGACCACGTGTACATAATCTCGTTTTCATCACATGTACCACATGCGGTGCAAATGACAATAAAGACTCTCTGACTCTGACTCTGATTTTAAATAAACAGCACTCTACAATAAATAAACTATATTAACAATAATAAAAATCTTAATAAATACAATAACAGTCAGAACAATAAGCAGCAACAGACTGTTTACAATCTAACTAATCAAGTTTTTGTTCAGTAGCAGCAGTGTGGCTGTATTTGTCCTCATTACTGTACTCACAACTTCTTCTTGGTGGGACAGGTGGGACTGTGGGAACAGTTCAGAGTTCAGTTCAGTCATCACTTAGCTGCAGGTGGATTTACCTCTGTCACAGACTGGAAATAAAAAACAAAAGAGATTAAAAAAAACAAGTTAATAAGATTATGATTTAAAAAAAAGATTATTTAGATAATAATAAAACAATACCTCTTGAACAATTGAATCTCTCACTCTTCATCATCATGGCAGGGCTTTAATCTGGTCCAGGGCTTGTTGTTGACAACATCAGTTAGTTTTTTCATAAAGAGCTGAACTTTTTGAAGTGTTGACGTGATGAATGTCTCATAGCGACGCTCAGTAACTTTAAAACCTGCACATATAACAACGTTCAGACAGATTCAGAGATTTAAAAACTCACAGCTTGTGTTATTGCTCTGGACCGCTCTGATTACCTGATGAAGGAGTTTTAATGCAGCTCTTCGTTCACGTTCGGATGAAGTTTTAATGCAGCTGCTGTTCACGTTCAGATGACAGTTTCCAGCGCGTTCACGTGACGTGTTGCTGCTGCGTCACGCACTCAGCTGCTGCAGAGTCTTCATGAAGCAACGTCCACACAAGCTGCGCGTGCGCTCGTCTTTTGAAGAAAGCTATAACGTTCAAAAACAGGAGACCGCACGAGATGCTAACGGCTAAATGCTGCGCGTGCCACGCGAAAATAGGTCCGTGCTGAAACGCGCCCAGGAAATTTTGTTCCGCGGTGCATATATTCACCTGTTAAGAACGTTTAATGAGTGAAAAAATAACCGAAACGGTACGCAGGTGGACCGAACCGAACGTGGTGTACCGATACGGTTCGGTAAACCCATTACAACGTTACATGCCTAAGAAAAAAATATATATATTTTTTACAGTGCGTTTGTAAGTCCGGGTTGCCGTAGGTCGGGGGTTCCCTGTAGCGCCTTCCAGCCACCTCTGAGGAGCCCCAAAGCGCTTTACAATACAAGCCATCTACCCATTCATTCACACATTCATACACCGGTAGTGGTAGCCTGCCTTGTAGGGCGCTATCCAGACCTACCGGGAGCAACTCGGGGTTAAGTGTTTTGCCCAGGGACACAACAACACATGGTTCACATTATTTAAGTTAAGGATGTGTGGAAATGTTTTGAACAAATAAAATCTTACTTTTCAGTTTAGAGAACATTTAATTTTGATTGTCTGGTCCGAGTGGGTCAAAGACCAACGTGGACAGCTGTCATCTTAAAACTAACATTAAAACTTTCAAAGCAGCTACTGTAAACTATGTTATGAACCTTTGTACTGCTGTCAACATCATTACATGGTAACTCCAGCAGACGCATTATGATATTCCTGCTGAAAATGTCACAGGCTACAAGAGAAGTGCTACAGTTATAATAATAATAATAATAATAATAATAATAATGTCTATTCCTGTCATCTGCGTATGTTCCCATACACAGACGAAATTCGTCTCTGCATTTAACCCAACCACCTACCAGGTGGTGCAGTGAGCAGCCCGAAAGCGCCCAGGGAGCTGGAGAAATAGGTGTGCACTCATAGACACCCCAAGCTGGGTAGTGGCCGGGACGCGAACCCGCGACCTTCGGATCCGTAGTCAAAAGCCCTGCCACTAGACCATCTTGGCTCCTAGCTGCTGCTGCTTCAATTTAAACTTGAACAAAATAAAAATTATAGCAAAAGAACCATGTAATGAAAAACAGATGTTGAAATGAAGAGTTATAAAGTTTACACAGAACTTCACATCAGAATACAGTATATGTATGACTTTGACTTTATGTCTGACTTCATGACTATGACTTTAATAAAAATAAGATTTAACTTAATATTTTGCTTTACTTTGTTGTTGTTTTTTGTGCCATCTTAAAAGAAAAACAAAATAGTTTTTGCACAATGAAAAAACTAACAAACAGGCATTAAGCATGTAAAAAAATGTATCTGAAAAAACTAAAAATATTTGTGTTTGTTTCCATTTTTATTTCATTTTTCTTTGCTGCCAACATTTAATTTTAATAACTTCTTATAATCTTTTCTCTTTCTGATACTGTTGTGTGCGCTGTTTGTTTGTGTAAATACTGTGCCTTTAGCAATTGGGAGAGTTCAACTTTTCATTGTGTATATGAAAAATCACAATAAAACATAAAATGTTTAAATTTTAACCCTCATCTCAATATTCTATATTTTTACACAATCTGATGATTTGAAAAATAAAAGCATCAATTGATTGACACTTTATGCTAATTTCATGAAGTCGTGAAATCTGCAACTATAACATCTAATGTTTATTTTTCCTTGGGAGATCCTAACTTTGTATTCTTGTAGTCATTTTAAATAATCCAGTCATTTATGAAGGGGGTAATAGCAACTTTTTATATGAAATTATTTTACTCTATAATACTAACTACTTAATATGATCATTCAGAAACATGTGACTCTATCAAATAAACATTTGCAACTATTGACAACATAGTTAAACTTATTTATATTTAAAATAATTTCAAGGGCATCCCATATCTTTTTAATGTTTTCCCCACAATCACATGTACCGGTAAGCTAGATCCACTTGGAGTTCCACTTTTAGAGAGGAGGGCAATATTTTAGCAAATTTACTTATTGGGGGAAAAAAGTCCAATCTTTGTTCTTTATTTAACATTTTCTGAAAATGTTGTTACCAAGTTTCACAACTAAATAGAAACTTGGCTAAATTTTAGACAATATAATAAAAACATCTTTTAAAAAGTTTTAATTGGCTAAATTTCAATTAAACAAGTATTTTTTATTTTATTTTATTTGTTACAGGCAGGAATGCTTGCAGTTATTTTGTCAGTAACTAAACATTAAGCACAAATTTATACTCTTTTTTTATACCACTATGGAAAAAACTCAGGACAGTGTTAGTTTTACTATTTTTATGCTTATGTCTATTATTATATGTTTCAGTGTTTCAATGTTTAGATGTTTACTGTTGCACCGAGGGACTGAGAGAAACGCAATTTCGGTCCTGTGTATGTCCTGTACTGTACATATTGCAGATCTGACAATAAAGTTGACTTTGACTTTGACTTTGACTTTGAAACTCGTTTTTTCTTTTATCATAAAATAACAAAAGACATGTATCTCCTACATTTATCATCATAACTTATTATTGGCAGAATAAATATATGTCCCAAACACTTTAGAAATCAGGAAAGTATTCACAGCGCTTCACTTTGTCCACATTTTGTTATGTTACAGCCATATTTCAAATTGTATTAAATAATCTCTTTCCTCAAACGTCTACACACAATACTCCATGATGACAATGCGAAAAAAAGATTTAGAGATTTTTGCAAATTCATTAAAAATAGAAAACTAATAAATCACATTCATGTAAGAATTCACAGCCTTTGCCATGAAGCTCAAATTGAGCTCAGATGCATCCGTTTCTACTGATCATCTTTCAGATGTTTCTACAACTTAAATGGAGTCCATCTGTGGTGAATTCAGTTGACTGGACTTGGTTTGGAAAGACGCACACACCTAGATAAGATCCCACAAACAGCACGTCAGAGCAAACACCAAGCACGAAGTCAAAGGAATTGTCTGTAGACGTCCAAGACAGGACTGTGGTGAGGGGAAAATCCGAGGAAGGACACAAAAACATTTCTGCTGCTGTGAAGGTCCCAGTGAGCACAGTGGCCTCCATTATTCATAAATGGAAGAAGTCTGGAACCACCAGGACTCTCCTAGAGCTGGCTGGCCGTCTAAACTGAGCGATCAGGGGAGAAGGTCTTAAGTCAGGGAGGTGACCAAGAATCTGATGGTCACTCTGTCAGAGCTCCTGCCTTCCTCTGTGGAGAGAGGAGAACCTTCCAGAAGGAAAACCATCTCTGCAGCAATCCACCAGTCATGCCTGTTTGGTAGAGTGACCAGACAAAAGCCACTCCTTAATGAAATGCACATGGCAGCTCGTCTGGTTTTCCAAAAGGCACCTGAAGGACTCTCAGACCACGAGAAACAAATTATCTGGTCTGATGACCCAAAGATTGAACTCTTTGTTGTGACTGCCAGGTGTCATGTTTGGAGGAAACCAGGCACCACTCATCATCCCTACAGTGACGCATGGTGGTGGCAGCATCATGCTATTGGAATGCTTTTCAGCAGAAGGAACTGGCTGACTGGTCAGAATAGAGGGAAAGATGAATGCAGCAATGTGTAGAGACATCCTGGATGAAAACCTGCTCCAGAGAGCTCTTGACCTCAGACTGGGGTGACGGTTCACTTTTCATCAGGATAAAGGCCCATGGCCAAGATCTCAAAGGAAGGGCTTCAGGACCACTCTGTGAAGGTGCTGGAGTGGCTTCAGGACCACTCTGTGAAGAAGGTGCTGGAGTGGCTTCAGGACCACTCTGTGAAGAAGGTGCTGGAGTGGCTTCAGGACCACTCTGTGAAGAAGGTGCTGGAGTGGTCAAGCCAGAGCCCAGACGTTAATCAGATTGAACATCTCTGGAGATATCTGAAAATGGCTGCAGAGATGTCCATCCAACCGGATGGAGCTTGAGAAGTACTGCAAAGAAGAATGGGACAAACTGTCTAATGATAGGTGCACTAAGCTTGAAGCATCATATTCAAAGAGACTGGAGGTTGTAACTGCTGCCAAAGGTGGATCAACAAATTATATTAAGCAAAGACTGTGAATTAATCAAGCTTTAGTTCTACAGGTTCGTCTCACTGAGCCACGAGGACTCATTTACAAGAAAGACCTGATTTAGACAAAGAACACAGATGAGCTAGGAATGATGAGGAACACATACATAAATGTGATGTCTTAGTTTTCTATTTTTAATATATTTGCAAAAATCTCAAATATTTTTTTCACATCGTCTTAACGGGGTATTGTGTGTGGAATTTAAAACAATTTGGCATCAGGTTGAAACATGACAAAATGTGGAAAGAGTGAAGCGCTGGTGTGAATACCTTCCTGATGCACTGCATTTATGTTTTTGATGTGGCTGGATGTGTTTGCATAGGTACACACGTGAAACCAGAGGAAATGTTTCTTGGCAACACTCAGCTCTAATTCACGACTACAACAATAATTTTGAACGTTCTGACAAAAGGGAAGGCAGAAATGTGGCAAGAGCATCAACAAAAGACAAGCGTGTTTACTACAGTGCAGCATGTGCACAAGTAGCAAAGACTCCAATCCAGAGGCCGTGGACCTGAAAGAGAAATATAACGGAGAATTATGTAGATAAGTGTGAACCTGTCTAGAAATGAAAGGCAGAACTGGTTATCTGATATGACTTTCCCTTCACAGCAGAACCAGCGCACATCTCAACTCTCTGCGTGTTTAGGGTATCAGTCGAAGGCTGCAGAAGCGTGGAGAGTGGGAAACTCATTTCAACCTGAACAGCTTTCTGATTATTCTCAAGGTTTTTTCTTTCTTCCATGTCACTCTTCCCAGTCCTCTTAACATAACAACCAAAAACCAAAGACACACTGGTGGCTGTGGCGTAGAAACGCATGAATACAAAATGGTTTTGGAGGAAGCACTGCTTTCATTCCACCAATCACACACTCCTTTACATCTCTGGTCAGAAAGGAATGAGTTTTCTCAGCCATTTTAAGGAAGTTTTGTCACATTTGAAACACTAACTTTAGTGAGTTTAATAAAGCTGAGTGTATGACAGGAGCTATGACACACCCACACAAGCTATAATTTAAAAAAAAAAGTACATCTAATGCATTACTAACAGAAGACCCAACCGCTTCTTGTTTTCATACTTTTTTCTTGAGGCTTATTTCGTTTGTATCTTTGCATCGGTAATCACTTTTCTAATTTGTTCTTGGCTCCATAAGCAGTCACGTAGATTAAAAATGATGACAGCTTAACCTTAGATCATGAGACGAAGCCCTGCACTCATATCTGAGAACTAATAATGCTGCGGACTGATGTGCAGTCAGAGGAGGTCAGTGAGGAGAACGTTGGAAATTGCACTAAAGTGCCAAAAAACATGCTGAATGGAAGACGTAGGAAACAACTCAATACAGTAATATATCTTTAAACCACTTCTTTCTGAAGACCTTCTTGTTTTTTTTCCCTGACAGAGTCGAGTTTCCTCCACATTAGCAGGAGAGAAAATGGTATAAAAGAGAAAAGGAGATGGTAAAGACCTGAGCACACTGCTTGTTCTGTCTTAACCCTGCAGATCAGACGTGATGTAATGGGATTTAAGCTACTTCAGGCCCAGACTGCTGATGCCGATGCAATTTAACAGCCCACACCTGTAGTATACAAACAATTTATTTTCATACGAAATATAACAGATAACTTCACCCTAAAAGGCAGTTAACCCATTAGGAGCCTATAAACACAAGAGCTGTTAAAACCAGATGTTCTGTCACGTCTCAAAAGCAACACAAAACATTTGAAGGGGTGTTGTAACGACCTTTGTTCCGAGACAGCAATCTGCATTGGTCTTGGCCTGGCTCAGACTAGCCATTAGCTCATCCATTGAGTCAGAATTAAATAATTTATCCAAACGGAGGTTGTTCAAAATGTTTGACAACAGGCAAGATTCAGAGTTCATAACATTTCCACATAACTGGTATTTAAAGGTTTAGAAGGCGCTCTTTAAAAGTACCTCCAATGAATCAAAATAAGTATCAGTTGTGTGAAAATGTGTTAAAGCAGTCAAGTCTTGAGGGAAATTAAGGAGAGAATTATCGATCACCAGGAGGAGCAAATGGTTTAAGTTGGGTTCATGTAGGTTGATTTAACACATCTCTTCAGTGTTGAAAGAATGTTTTAGGTTTAGGCTCCTTAGGGATGGGCCTAATAATCTTTCTGCCAACAGTATCTTATTGTAACAAATATGCAGCTTATTTTATAAGAGCTTAATTTTATTTTTATTTTTCGGCTGCTCCCTTCTTCAGGGGTCGCCACAACAAATTAAGTTACACCAAGACTTGGCAATTGATTTTACGTCGGATGCCCTTCCTGACACAACCACAGACCACCGAGCTACCACAGCCCTCTGTGTGGAGCAGAGAGCTGATATCTAGGGCACCCGAGGGAGGAGATGGTGGGAGTCAAGGGCCCAGAGTGGGGCAAATGAGGGTGGAGACAGGTTTGGGTGCTTCACCTTTCCCACTTACATTTTGATGTGGAGTTGAACGGGAAACATCCGATCACAGGCCCACCTTTTCTAACCTCTGCTAAAAATAACTTTATATTTTTTATATACAAAAATTACTCTTTAACCCTAATAACAAATCCTAAAGAGAATACAGTACAGTGTATATGAGGTTCTACATGTGACTGAGGCTCAGAAAACGTTTTATTCATATTTGTGTTTCCAGGTTTTGTTGCATGTACATTCCCTTGCCCTTGCATGGCAGTAATGAAGAAACTTGTTGTGCATCTGTTTGACACTCGTGTTTTAAAATAAACTATATTTAAGATAATTTACAGATTCTTAGTTTCATTTTGATGTTCCAGTTAAATTTAATCTCCCAGATGTGTACATGCCAGGTAACATGCATGAAAGAAACATCTGCCACAAATGGTGCTGCTCAGAAAAATGGGAGAAACTACCAAATACAGTACATGGATTTCAATGTATGTATTTTAAACAGATTGTGAACGTTCATCTTGTCCTAAATATTGTTTAAACTTGGTCTGACACTTTTATTGCTTAATTATGCACTGTGTTTATCTTACTGGATATGGAATGTCTGGCTAAATATAGGCCTGTCACGATAACAAATTTTGTTGGGTGATTAATTGTCTCAGAAATTATTGCGATAAACTATAATATTGCTTGAAATTTGACATTTGTGATTATTATCAAATTTAAGAAGAAATGTAGGTTGAAAACTGTGAATTTTGGAGCTTCTACAAGACAGAGATTTTTCCCAGAGGTCGGCCTGTTAGCTTAGCTCGTAGCTTAGCTTTTCAGCTTAGCTGCTTTTTACGATCCAAAAACGTGATTTTGGATCGTTAAAATGGATTTGAAAGAGAAAACAGAAGGGTGTGGGGTTGGGGTCAGTGAAGAGCACCGGAGTTTAGCTTTTTGTCATCCAGTGTCTTCAGTAGAAAGAGAGACACGAAGAAGCGATAAAGCCGATAAATGAAAACGAGGTCGATAATTTTCATTTATCACGCAATTAATTGATGTATTATTTATCGCAACAGGCCTAGCTAAAGCTTTATAATAAATATACAATACACCTCAGTTTGTGAAGTTACAAAGTAAGAACTTGTTACAGGTAGTCCCCGATTTACGAGCGAGATCCGTTACAACGAGGCGCTCGTAAACCGGAAATCTCGTAATTTGGAACGGCCGCCACGCTTCTCGTAAGTCCGGAATTTCGCTCGTAAATTGGAACGGTTTTGCTAGCGCGACTACGAACACTCGTTTTTCATCGAAAAACTGCTTATGAGTGCATAAAAATGATCGGAAACGTGTGTCCACATGTTTAGCTAACGAACTGTGGTGAAAAAACACAGGAAAACTCAGTATTTTTTGCGTTTTTTCCAATAATTCGCCAGCTCGTAAGTCCGGAACCTCGTAGATCAGAGCGCTCGTAAATCGGGGACTACCTGTATTCAACATTCATAATGATAAAACCGATTGACCTTATGAATTTAGTCACAACATTTAAAGAAACATTAAAACCAGGAAGATTGTTGTGTTCTGATAATTATCAAAGTCATTTAATAGCAAAGATTGGCGGATATGAAGCTACAGTTAGATACTTGTTATAGATTTTTTTTAACACAAACTTGCATATTACATATGTCAGAACGCTAATGTTATTGCTATAATGTGCTTTAGGCCTTCGTAGCTCTACATTGCAGTTAAAGACATCCTGTGTTCATTTTGTTTCTTAAGTTTCTAACATTTTTTTACAGCTCAGGTAGGGCTGTGGAAACATGTCTCTTAAGTTTCCTCTAAAATGTGTTGCTTAGCTGGGCTAGCTTTAATAAAAGGCTGGCTGAACTCTGAAGTCAGCCCATTATTTGGAGTTTAAAAGTCTCATTAAATTGCTTGTACTGAATGTATAAGAGAGATACGAGATTTATTTATTAACATTGCACCGAAATACAACGTGATTATGTAGCACAGTCGTCCGGAAGAGGGAAGAGTATGCAAGCTGCAGCATTTCCAAACACATTACATGTTCTTCTGCGCGGCCGCGCTCATCCGTCTCCGGATGAAGGTCAAACAGATATGGAAAAAGGAAAAACACAATAGGTATCATTTGTGATATTCAAAAAAAGAATCTATCAAAGATTGCCTTAAGACACTCTATGATAAAGTCCCAAAAACTCTATCAGCGATAAGCACAACCAGACAAGACATTGTTGCAGATTTATGACGGCAGGCAGGGAGGAACAGTCTGTGTGTATCAGCTCCAGATAAGAACAGTTCGCAGGTCTCACAGCTCGGCTCCAACCGAGAACGAACACAACACAGAGACCTCTGGGGGGGAGGGGGGAGGGCAGCGGGTCCCTTCAGCTCCCAGCTCAGGAGAAGATTTGTAGACAGCCTTCAGTCCAAGGCCAGAGGCCAGATTAGAATAGTTGCTTTATTTTTCAGTCAGGCCACAGTGTTCTTTTTACTGCAGTCTTTAAGTCCAGGTGCTGTTTCTGGGTCCAAATCGCCGAATCGAAAGAGGTTCCAAGCTAAAAAGATCCTTCCGTATGTGCCCTGTTTTAATCCGGACGGCTGTAAACGAGTCCCACACACCGCAGGTCTGCGGCAGCCACCGCTTCTCCCACCGTGTGGTCCAGCCCGTACAACAGCTGGGAAGGTCATTCATAGCCTGGATCAAAGCATTTTCGCTGAGCGGAAGTCTCGCAAGCACGCCGATCGCTGCGGTCCTCCTCAGCCCTTCAGTGGCAGACAGCCACCAGTATCCCAATAAACCACAGAGATTCCACGTCTCCGACAGAGAGAGCGGACAGTTACATTAGCCTGCTCATCGAGTCCATAATGTAGCTCACCGCATGCGTGTCGGTAGGGCGCCCTGGCTCTCCCTGGCCAGTGCGCTTCGCGGAAATTTTTGTTATCGATAGTATCGATAGATGAAATAGCCCAGAAAACAGTCCACGCACATAAATCCATCCCAAATTGGTTCGAGCGAGCGCTGAAGAGTAACAGACGAGACAAATGCAGAAGCAGGGGGGGGGAAACCAGGGAGGTTTAGGAGCAAAAGGAGATGCGACCAGCCTTGCCGAGAAGCGGAAGAAATACCTGAAATGCAAATTTCGCAAGTAGCTACTGAACGGTTCCTATTTTGAATTTTAAATAGTTCCATACCACAGGGATGTTGGCATGGTACATCACAACGTTGGGCAGCACGATGGATTAGTGGTAAGCACTAGGGGTTGAACGAGTACATAATTTTTAACCTCGACATTAACATAAAAAAACTCGAACGACGCTCGAGTAGCCGATGACGTCACAGTGTCTTACGATGCAAAATAAATAAATAAATATAAATGCCTAAAAACGTCTTTACAAAAAGAAAAAAAAGACCAACAAAGCATTGGGAGCATTTATTATGCTCCTATCATTTATCATACTGCACATAAGTCACAGGAAAAACAAAACTATTAGTTATATTAATAATATTAAAAGTGAAAGTATAGGCGATGAAAACCGAAACTTAAAAAAAACAAATGGGGCCACAGCCACACCGTACCACCGCCTGCAGCTGTGCAATTTAGGTTTACTTTTAGAGATTGTGTTTATAGATTTTTGGTAGCTCTAGAGAGATGAATATTTGTTTTTTTTGTTTGTGAAACGAGAGAGAGGAAGCCGTTTTGGCCGTGTTATACTGTATATGGGACCTGCATTGCAACACTGCCCTCTGCTGTCACAATCTACTACAAAGAAAGTCAACACGAAGTAGCGCATTTTATAAAATTATAAACTGTTTTACCTTTTTGACAAGACGGCCTGCTCCATTAACATCCGTGCGCACACAGGAATCCATTTTGTAGCGTCTACTAAAAGCTAAAAGCTGCCCCGCGCGCTGTGAAATGTGAAATGTGACGTCACTACGGGTACCCGAGGTGGACAAAAAAGCCTCGATAGAAGTCAAAGCACTCGAGCTGTCGAAAACTCGGGTACTCTGTTAATGCACTAGTAAGCACTGTTGTCTCACAGCAAGAAGTTCC
>JBBPBX010031091.1:0-10638 GCA_038048925.1 Garcialebias charrua | reverse complement strand
ACATACATACATACATACATACATACATACATACATACATACATACATACATACATACATACATACATACATACATACATACATACATACATACATACAAACAAACAAACAAACACATAAACAAACAAACACATAACCAAACAAACACAAAAACACAAAAAAACACATAAACAAACCAACACACAAACAAACAAACAAACAAACACATAAACAAACACACAAACAATCACACATACAAACAAACACACACACAAAAAACACACAAACAAACACATAAACAAACAAACACACAAACAAACACACAAACAAACACACACACAAACATGTAGGAGGTTGCACAGCTGCAGAAAGAGAAGCTTTACAGAGAGTGGTGAAGGTTGCACAGAAGATGTTGGAGTCAGTCTCCCCACCATCACAGACATTTACACCTCCAGATGCAGGAAGAGAGACACCTGCATCATGAAGGACCTCACTCACCCAGCACACACACTTTTTGCCCCACTCCCCTCAGGAAGGAGGTTGAGGAGCATTAAATGTAGAACCACACAAACACACAAACAAACACACACACACAAACACAAACAAACACACAAACAAACAAAACATATGCACAAACACACACACACAAACAAAACACACAAACAAATGCATAAACAAACAAACAAACAAACACACAAACAAACACATAAACACACAGACAAACAAACACACAAACACATAAAAACACAAAAAACAAACACGTAAAAGCAAACACACAAACAAACACACAAACACACAAACAAACACATAAAACAAACAAACAAACAAACAAACACATAAACAAACAAACAAACAAACACAAACAAACAAACACACAAACATACACATAAATAAACATACAAACAAACAAACACACAAACAAACACATCAACAAACAAACACACAAACAAACAAACAAACATACAAGCCCAAAACCAGAAAAGTTGGCACGTTGTGGAAATCGCAAATAAAAACAGAATACAATGACTTGCAAATCTTTTTCAACCTATATTCAATTGAACACACTGCAAAGACCACATACTTAACGTTCGAACTGGTAAACTTTGTTATTTTTTGCAATTATTAGCTCATTTGGAATTTGATGCCTGCAACATGTTTCAAAAAAGCTGGCACAAGTGACAAAGAAGACAGAGAAATTTGAGGAATGCTCATCAAACACTTATTTGGAATATCCCACAGGTGAACATGCAAATTGGGAACAGGTGGGTGCCATGATTGGGTATAAAAGCAGCTTCCTTGACATGCTCAGTCATCCACATAGAAGGATGGGGCGAGGGTCACCACTCTGTGAACAAATGCGTGGGCAAATTGTCGAACAGTTCAAGAACAACTTTTCTCAACGAGCTATTGCAAGGAATTTAGGAATTTCACCATCTACGGTCCGTAATATCATCAAAAGGTTCAGAGAATCTGGAGAAATCACTACACGTAAGGGGCAAGGCCGAAAACCAACATTGAATGCCCGTGACCTTCGATCCCTCAGGCGGTACTGCATCAAAAACCGACATCAGTGTGTAAAAGATATCACCACATGGGCTCAGGAATACTTCAGAAAACCACTGTCAGTAACTACAGTTCGTCGCTACATCTGTAAGTGCAAGTTAAAGCTCTACTATGCAAAGCAAAAGCCATTCATCAACAAGATCCAGAAACGCCGCCGGCTTTGCTGGGCCCGAGCTCATCTGAGATGGACTGATGCAAAGTGGAAAAGTGTTCTGTGGTCTGATGAGTCCACATTTCAAATTGTCTTTGGAAACTGTGGACGTCGTGTCTTACGGACCAAAGAGGAAAAGAACCATCAGGACTGTTATAGGCGCAAAGTTCAAAAGCCAGCATCTGTGATGGTATGGGGGTGCATTAGTGCCCAAGGCATGGGTAACTTACACATCTGTGAAGGCACCATTAATGCTGAAAGGTACATACAGGTTTTGGAGCAACATATGCTGCCATCCAAGCGACGTCTTTTTCATGGACGCCCCAGCTTATTTCAGCAAGACAATGCCAAGCCACATTCTGCACGTGTTACAACAGCGTGGCTTCGTAGCAAAAGAGTGCGGGTCCTCCCCTGGCCTGCCTGCAGTCCAGACCTGTCCCCCATTGAAAATGTGTGGCGCATTATGAAACGTAAAATACGACAACGGAGACCCCGGACTGTTGAACAACTTAAGCTGTACATCAAGCAAGAATGGGGAAGAATTCCACCTGAAAAGCTTCAAAAATTGGTCTCCTCAGTTCCCAAACGTTTACTGAGTGTTGTTAAAAGGAAAGGCGATGTAACACAGTGGTAAATATGTCCCTGTGCCAACTTTTTTGCAATGTGTTGCTGCCATTGAATTCTAAGTTAATGGTTATTTGCAAAACAAAATAAAGTTTCTCCGTTCGAACATTAAATATATTGTCTTTGCATTCTATTCAGTTGAATATGGGTTGAAAAAGATTTGCAAGTCATTGTATTCTGTTTTTATTTGCGATTTGCACAACGTGCCAACTTTTCTGGTTTTGGGCTTGTATTTCTATAGTTATATATATGCTTATCTGAATATATATGTATTATTACAGTATCTGAATATGTATACATAATGTGTGTGTGAATAAATTGCATCTTTGGTTGTATCTTTCTAAACATATATTAAAGTGCAGTATTGTATTCCACCAAAATTATTTAAATATGCTAAACTATACGTTCCTATACATGCAGTTTTAATAGCTGTATGCCTAAAATTTAAACATGTGACAATAGCATTACTATTCAGCGTGTTATGATTGATTAAATGCGCTGATACTTTATTGTGCCAGCCAAATACATAAGGCTGAGTGGAGCGGTGGACGCCTTCAAGATGGCCGCCTAAATCCTGCGCCGGAGCAAGCTATGCGGTATCTAGTGTATATATGATATCTATGTCTATATCTATATACATATACTGTACCGGTTTATAAATCTCTATATATAGATTTATATATATAGATATACAGTATATATATATATAAATCTATCTATCTATCTATCTATATATATATATATATATACACCGTATGTGTGTGAAGCTGCTGCTATCAGGACACCATATGAGACATCAAAAGACATATCACATTTTGTCTTTCAATGCGGCCTCTCCCATCTGCATCGTGATGAAGGTTACAGGTGTGAAAACAAGGAAAGAACCATGAGGGTAGTAGCGTTGGTATTACAAAAAAGATATATCACATTTTGTCTTTCAGGACACCATATGAGACATCAAAAAACTCTACCAGCAAGCACACATTTAAGACAAATCACATTTGCATTTGAGGGCGAAGCAGTGAGACAAGTCCATGAGCTCCATTCAGATTAGCCAGAGTTCTGATGATGACGTGATCAGCCAGCCTTATCTGACTCAGAGGACACAGAATAGTTCTCCGGGGAGGGAGGGGGGGGTTGCGACAGAAGCTTCATTTCTTCAGTTGCTTCACTCCAGAGATTTTGTAGTCAGCCTGTCCAGGCTGACTCAGGGAGTCTGATTAGATTAGCATGATTTATCTTTAGGGCAGGCTCACAGTGTTCTTTCTGTGGCCTTGAGTCCAGGTGGCTGTCTGGAATCCAATACACTCCAAATTATGGGAAACTTTTCACCGACCCGAACTATGAATCAACCTCCAGATGTGACCCTCCTGGGTGCTACACACGAGTCCCGAACCTTACCGGTGGTCTGCGGTCCTTTGCCGCCTCCACTTTGCGGTTCAGCTCATAAAGCAGCTGGTTCATCGATGTCACAGCTCGGATCACACTTTCGGTTTGATAAGGGAGCTTTGACAACGCGTTGATGGCCTCGGAAGTCTTCCTGATTTTCCGATAGAAGAGAACTCTACACAAGCCAAAAAGCAGAGCACCTGCTATCATAATTCCAATTATGAATATATCCTCCACATCCTCGACAGAAAGCACGCCCAAGCATAACATCTTCCATTCGCCCCAGGAATCCATGATATACCCGGCAGGATGCGACTGCAAAGGGCAAGCCGGTTCCCCAGGACTGGAACGCTTCGTAGAATTTTTTTTATCAATAGAGTTAACAGCCCACGAAACCAGATCCATCGAGAATTTACGTTCGAGCAAGCACTGAAAAAAATAAAAACTGCAGACGAGACAAAGTGGCAAAGCAGGGAGAGGAAAACTCAGGAGGGAAGGAGGAAAGCTGCTGCTCCGTCCAGAGCCGGAAGTGAAAGTATAAGACTGTATGAACCAAAAGATGGATAGTTGAGCAGTGCGTCTCTAAGAAAAATGGGAGGGCCCATGACGTGACATGGGCTGACATGGTGACATGACGCTCGGTGGTTTGAACTCTTTAGCATAGCATGTTTCGCACAAAGCTTTTAATAAAAAAAATCTAAGTAAACATGTTCTGAGCTTCTTTTTGCAAAGAAAAACTATTTTTAGTCAAAGGCATGGGTTTCAACTATGAATTTTGAGCTCGACAAAATGGAGGTTTATTCCCGAGGTCGGCCTGTTAGCTTAGCTCGTAGCTTAGCTTCTCAGCTTAGCTGTTTAACGATCCCAAAACACGATTTTGGATGGTTAAAATGGATTTTAAAGAGAAAAGAGAAAGCGAGGGGTCAGTGAAGAGCACTGGAGTTGAGTTGTGTCTTCAGTAGAAAGAGCGAGACACGAAAAAACGATAAAGCTGGTAAATTAAAATGAGGTTGATCATTTTCATTTATCATGCAATTAATTGGTTTATTATTTATAGGGTTGGGCATCGAGAATCGAGAATCGTTCGGAACCGGGACTAACTGTCCGGTTTTCCCGGAATCGTTCAAAATATTAATTTGCGATTCCTAAGTTCGATGCTAGTTAGCCGACCGGAAGTAGCCCCGCCGAAAACCAACGAAGAAGAATCCACCGGAAGTGTGGATTCCGCGATCGAAAGCTTACTAATTAATAAAATGACCAGTCAGGTCAGTGCAGCACTTGCAATAATTTTCTATCATGCAAAGGAGGGTGGAGAAGTAAAATAGTGTCCCGTCTTTGACGCGCTCCACCGGATTATTTTCGCTTCGTATCCGACCGGAAGTACAGAGTGGTCCGTCTGCAAAACGCTCCGCCGAACTTTTCGCTAATCGCCACCTCTTCGGCTCCACCAGGTAAATAAATAAACTATAAACTACATCTCATACCAACATTAAGGCAGCTAACAAGTTATACTCCGCTTAAAGCGGTAAGTCAGCTCAAATACAAACACGATGCTAACGTTAGCTTGTATTTTTTCTTCTTAGACAAACGACCTGAAATGGCTTCAGTGTTCACCACCAGTGACTGTCCAAGGTAAAAACGTCAGTAACTTTAGAGTGCCACAGCTGTTACAGCATATGTTGTGAAAAGGTTGCATCCCTTTTCAGATGTGAATTCAACCATGGATTGCACTTACATTGCACTCAAATCCAACACTTATTAACATTCTTAATCCATTTAAAGTTCTCAGTGTCTTTTAAAATGTCTAAATGTCTCTAGTTTTCAGTATTATATAATTTCTGTTTATGTTCTCTTTCATTCCATTATGAGTGCATGTCACAGTTTGAAGAATTATTGAATAGGTTAGTTAGGCAATAACAACAGAGCTAATAATTGTACACATTCTCAGTCTTAAAAATGATTTAATAATCTCTTTTTACTGATAATACTGATAAACCTGTTGTTTGTTTAGGAACTTCCTGCAGCCTGTCCAGAAAGTCTCCACTGGAGGAGCGTTTTGCTGAGGAAGAGGCACAACATAATGTCACAGCTCCATGTCCATGAAGAAACAAATGGAGAGAGGGCTGCAGATACCAGGACATCCCACCAGCTGTTCTGTCTGAGGATCCTGCTGCAGGTGGTGGAACCAGGTTAGCCCATCAGTGGGAGCTCAGTAACATGACTGCAGCATCAGACACTGGACAATATTATATGTATAATAATAATAACAATAATAATAATAATATATGTTTGTGAGTCCTCCATGTTACCATACCATTTTATTTATAAAGCACTTTCAACAGGAACAAGTCCACACCAAAGTGCTTCATGTTGGCTCTAATCTGCCCTGTGAGAAATTCACAGTAAATGTAACAAAAAGGAAAAAGTTCATAGCATTAAATTCAAACAGAAGTTCAAATTATTTCATCCTGAAATAACTCTGGCTAACTACTGTAGCTTTTTTA
Organism: Garcialebias charrua; assembly: GCA_038048925.1. NCBI lineage: Eukaryota > Metazoa > Chordata > Actinopteri > Cyprinodontiformes > Rivulidae > Garcialebias > Garcialebias charrua. The sequence continues at coordinate 4,428 of JBBPBX010031091.1, read as the reverse complement.
TAACATGGAGTTAAACTCAATGTAGTCTCCTCAGATAAATAGTGTTACCATTATTTTTATATTAAAGGTTCTGTTAACTTATTATTTTTATATTTGATTGTTTCTGTTCAGTGCCCTGAGACAACTTCTGTTGTGACTTGGAGCTATACAGTATAAATAAACTGAATTGAATTGACACGTCTTTTTGTAACCCCGCCTACAAAAAGAATCGGAACCGAGAATCGAAAAGAATCGGAATCGAAACGAAGAATCGGAATCGGAACCGGAATCGCTCAAATTCAAACGATGCCCAACCCTAATTATTTATCGCAGCAGGCCTAGCCTGACCTGCCGAATCCGATTTGGGCCGATACCGATTTTGTTTTATAAGCGACACTGTAAGGTGTTATAAGGTAGGGGCATAGGCAAGGGGGGTTCGGGGGGTTTGGACGAAGTTGACCAAGATAAAGCAACATGCCTCAATAGCTCAGTGGAAACAGCGTTGGGTTGCCGTTCCAAACCTTATGGGTTCAATTCCCACATGGTACAATGTTTTTTTTTATTCATTCCAGATTAAAAAAAACACAAGAAAACTATTTACAAAACAACAAGAAATAAAATAGTACATGAAAGGAAGCAGAAGAAGAAAATAATCTTATTATATATGCCCCTTCTCAAACAATTTTTTTTCAAACACTCTTTTATTGGATAAAAAAAGTAGAATGTGTTAACAAGCATATTAACTCCTTTTTTTTCATCCAATAAAAGACAAACGTAAAATTAGTTGTTTGAATCGAGTGTTTGAAAAAAAAAAGTTTGAGAAGGGGCAGATATAATAAGATTATTTTCTTCTTCTGCTTCCTTTCATTTATCCATCCATCCATTTTCTTCCGCTTATCCGGGGTCGGGTCGCGGGGGTAGCAACCTAAGTAGGGAGGCCCAGACTTCCCTCTCCCCAGCCACTTGGAGCAGCTCCTCTGGGGGAATCCCAAGGCGTTCCCAGGCCAGCCGAGAAACATAGTCCCTCCAGCGTATCCTGGGTCTTCCTCTGGGTCTCCTCCCGGTGGGACATGCCCGGAACACCTCACCAGGGAGGCGTCCAGGAGGCATCCTAACCAGATGCCCGAGCCACCTCAACTGGCTCCTCTCGATGTGGAGAAGCAGCGGCTCTACTCCGAGTCCCTCCCGGATGACTGAGCTTCTCACCCTATCTCTAAGGGAGAGTCCAGCCACCCTGCGGAGAAAACTCATTTCAGCCGCTTGTATCCGAGATCTTGTTCTTTCGGTCATAACCCAAAGCTCATGACCATAGATGAGGGTGGGAACGTAGATCGATCGGTAAATTGAGAGCTTTGCCTTTTGACTCAGCTCTCTCTTCACCACGACAGACCGGTACAGCGCCCGCTTCACTGCGGACGCTGCACCTATCCGCCTATCGATCTCACGCTCCAGTTTTCCCTCATTCGTGAACAAGATCCCGAGATACTTAAACTCCTCCACTTGGGGCAGGACCTCCTCCCCGACCCGGAGAGGGCACGCTACCCTTTTCCGGCTCAAGACCATGGCCTCGGATTTGGAGGAACTGATCCTCATCCCGGCCGCATCGCATTCAGCTGCAAACCGCTCCAGTGAAAGCTGTAGATCACGAGCTGATGAAGCCAATAGGACCACATCATCTGCAAAAAACAGAGAAGCGATTCTAAGGCCACCAAAACGGATCCTCTCAACACCTTGGCTGCGCCTAGAAATTCTGTCCATAAAAGTTATAAACAGAATCGGTGACAAAGGGCAACCTTGGCGGAGTCCAACTCTCACCGGAAACGAGCCTGACTTACTGCCGGCAATGCGGACCAAGCTCTGACACCGGTCGTACAGGGACCTAACAGCCCATATCAATGGGCCTGGTACCCCATACTCCCGGAGTACCCGCCACAGAACCCCCCGAGGGACGCGGTCGAATGCCTTTTCCAAGTCTACAAAGCACATGTAAACTGGTTGGGCAAACTCCCACGCACCCTCCAGGACCCTGTTGAGGGTGTAGAGCTGGTCTAGTGTTCCACGACCAGGACGAAAACCACACTGCTCCTCCTGAATCCGAGGTTCGACTATCCGACGGACCCTCCTCTCCAGAACCCCTGAATAGACCTTACCAGGGAGGCTTAAGAGTGTGATCCCTCTATAGTTGGAACACACCCTACGGTCCCCCTTTTTGAATAGGGGAACCACCACCCCAGTCTGCCAATCCAAGGGAACTGCCCCCGATGTCCACGCGATATTGCAGAGTCGCGTAAGCCAACACAACCCCACAACATCCAGAGCCCTAAGGAACTCAGGACGAATCTCATCCACCCCCGGAGCCTTGCCACCGCGGAGCTTTTTAACCACCTCGGCGACCTCCGCACCAGAGATTGGAGAGCCCGATCCAAAGTCCCCAGGCTCCGCTTCCTCAGTGGAAGACGTGCCAGTAGGATTGAGGAGGTCTTCGAAGTATTCCGCCCACCGACTCACAACATCCCGAGTTGAGGTCAACAGCACGCCATCCCCACCATAAATGGTGTTGGTCGCGTACCGCTTTCCCCCCCTGAGACGCCGGATGGTGGACCAGAATCGCCTCGAAGCCGTACGGAAGTCATTCTCCATGGCCTCTCCGAACTCCTCCCACGCCCGAGTTTTTGCCTCAGCAACCACCCGAGCCGCATGCCGCTTGGACTGCCGGTACCTATCTGCTGCTTCCGGGGTCCCACAGGCCAAAAAGGCCCAATAGGACTCCTTCTTCAGCTTGACAGCATCCCTCACCGCCGGTGTCCACCACCGGGTTCGAGGGTTGCCACCACGACAGGCACCAACAACCTTGCGGCCACAACTCCGATAAGCTGCCTCGACAATAGAGGCGCGAAACATGGCCCACTCGGGCTCAATGTCCCCCGCCTCCCTTTCATTTCATGTATAGTTTTATTTCTTGTTGTTTTGTAAATAGTTTTCTTGTGTTTTTTTAATCTGGAATGAATAATAAAAATAAATAAAAAACTTGTACCATGTAGGAATTGAACCCATAGGGTTTGGAACGGCAACCCAACACCGTTTCCACTGAGCTATTGAGGTATGTTTATCTGACAAGGTCCACATTTATTTTAAACGAACCGCCCCTCATAAAATGCTGGCTACGTCCATGTAAGGTCACAATGCACGTTCAATTTTCCAATCTTATTTTATTGAAAAACATACCCTTGAACAACATCCTAGAAACAATACAAACTTGTTTTAACTGCCCATGAGCTAGTGCTCTGAAATATAAATGAAGTTAAGACAACTGTTTAAAAAATAAATACAAATAAAAATAAAAAAAATTGGTAAAAACGGTTTCTCATGTAAGTATTGGCCGATCTCCGATCTCCAAAAGTTAAGGAAATTGTGGCCGAAAAATCGGCCATTTATCGGTGCACCCCTGTAGTGGAACAGGCCCTCATGCCTGACCTGGGTTTACACCTTTTCACATCTCTCTGAAACTCTTAGTGTTACACTTTTCTTGAACTTCTCAAGGAGACAAGTGGACACTATTTTATTACATTTATTTTGAATTAAGAGACACAAATCACTCAGAAATAGACTTTCTTTAATTTGTGGTAATTCAGAATTGATCAACAGTAATAACTTTTGTCATTTTATGATAATCTGTTATTAACATGAGTTGTCACTCTTAATATGCTGGTTTAATCTGTAGTATGATGGTGCTTAGAACTATGTCTAAAGTTGATGAACAACTCAGAAAGATCTGTTAGTATTTGTTTGAAGTGTTTGGGAACGAAGTGAAAAGTCATAGACATAACTTGTCGTTCGGTTTCCTTTCTCTGAAAACAAATCCATCTGTTCTGTCTCCATTCTCAAAACTGTCTGCTTCTTGTTATGAAAACATTTCTAACTGACACACTATTATTCTCTCCTATCCTGAGTGGCCCTCACTCCCCCTCTCTCATTTGGTGAAACAAACCAACGAGCGAGCTGAACGTAACTTTGGTCATACTCCCTTCTTAAGGGACACTTCCTGTCGGCTCGTCAGAGTCAAATGGAGTCAAATGGAGTCTGGAGTGAGTCAACTATGAACTTGCTCTTTTTGAAGCTGATAACGTCCGACCATGAGTCAAAGGGTCCGCGTTTCTCAGCCAGGTTTAACAGCAAGCTCGCTGTGGAACAGATTTTGAGCTTCTAAGCTCAGAATACCATGTGTTCTCATCCAAGAACACTTTTATTCTGAAAAGCCAACCAGGACGTGCCGTTACTATGGTCCGAGTTGACGCACACGTCTGGAGATGCTGAAGAATGGTAAACAGATTGACCAACTGGACCACGGGAGATTGACCATCTTCACGAGGTAACAAAGTCGTCAGATGCTTTGCCAAGTGTACCGACGTTGTAGCGGAGATCGGCCGGAGAGCTGCCATGCTTCCTGGT
>JBBPBX010031089.1:22318-34756 GCA_038048925.1 Garcialebias charrua | reverse complement strand
CTAAATTGACCCTAGGTGTGAGTGTGAGAGTGGGATGGTTGTTTGGTGTGAGTGAGACAGGTCCCTCTTGTAAATGAGTCCCCGTGACTCAACGAGGCTAGCCTGTATAAATAAAGGTTGAATGATGACTATTAATAATTATTTGACAGAGCATAAGTTAAAAATGACTGGACTATCCCTTAAATATTTGGTTAAAATCTAAAACTAAATCCAATGTTTGCTCATCTTTTTAAGTCTCAAAACATTCAAATGTAGTTAAATTGTGAAAAATATTACTGTACTTTTCACTGTATATGTTGCACCTTTTGCATAAATTAGCATGCCCTGCGACTTATACAGCAAAGTGACTTATTTATGTTTTTTTCCATATTTATAACCCAATTTTTAACCGAGATCTGACGATTTCATTCATTCTATGGAAAATATTGAACACTACCATTTTCAGCCACTAGAGGGCCCTCGAGTAATATGGCAAGCTAGATGCTTCATTAATACGTAAAATAGGCTATTAATGAGACACTTGGCTTGCCATAGAAAGCCACCTTCATCTAACTCCTGAACTCCTGGAGCAAACGTCAAATCAGCTGCTATTTGCCACGCTGCCCAGGTGAAATTCAGCTGATTTGATTTAAAAAGTGCATTTATTAAGGAAAAGTTCAGCTGAGACACACCTTTGCTATGGTGTCGAGCAAACAAACATCTGTTTTTAGTTATCTTGGTAAATTTAGAAGAAATGCACAGCGAGTCCTCCTTCTGCGCACTACCGCAGCCGCAAATCCATTTTTGAAATGCAGCTGATTTGACAGTCAAAGTGCATTTACAAATGTATTAAGGAAAAGTTGAACTGAGACACACCTTTACTATAATTTCAAGCAAACAAATAATTGTTTTTAAGTGTTAATCATGTTAAATTCTTGTTAAAGTCCTCCCGTACAATCTCCCACGGCCGCCATTTGGCAGCCAATGTTGTTGTTTTTTTTTTGGAGGGGGGGGGGGGTTGTCAGCGGTGACGCATAATAGATGCAACTTATATGGCGAAGTGACATATTTATGTTTTTCCCACTTCATTAGACATATTTGGACTGATGCGACTTATACGGCGGTGCAACGTGTACAGCGGAAAGTACGGTAATATGAATTTATGTAATAAAATTCTAATTTTATTTTAAAACATAATTTCTGTGTAAATAGGAGGTATTAGAGTGCTGCAGCAGAAACAGAATCAGAAGTGAAAATGATGCTACGCCGACATATTCAGGTCGTTTTAACTCAGATCTTCATCTCGATGAAACCACAGCAGATCTGGCTTTGGTTTCATCTCTTCTTTTATTCTTCTGGCTCTAATTTAAAGAAGGAATTCTCCCATTGGAGAGCACGAAAAGGATGTTTTAAACATGAAATGTGCTTTATGAATAAAGTTTGACCTGACATGCAGCAGCGTGCACGTGCATGAACGCCTCCTACAACATACAGCAGCACAGGTTCAAACACACACAAATCAGAGTCAGAGAGTCAGAGAGTCTTTATTGTCATTTGCACCGCATGTGGTACATGAGATGAAAACGAGATTATGTACACGAGGTCCCAGTTACATCCAACAACAATGAAAGAGAAAAACAGTAATAACATCTAGAACTAACTAAGAAAAACATCAACTAGTAATACACTAAGCCTAATATAGTGGGAATAAACAGCAGCACGAACATGAGTTTGTATGAGCAGATGGTCACAGATGAATACAGCAACAAGAAAACAGATCAGCATCAGCATGATGTGATATTTTGCAGTGTTTATTTTTTTATTTTATTTTTATTTATTCATGAGTCTAACAGCCTCAGGGTAGAAGCTGTTCCTCAGTCTAGTGGTTCTACATTTGATGCTCCTCAACCTCCGTCCTGAGGGGAGTGGGGCAAAGAGTGAGTGTGCTGGGTGAGTGAGGTCTTTCATGATGCAGGTGGCTCTTTTCCTGCATCTGGAGGTGTAAATGTCTGTGATGGTGGGGAGACTGACTCCAACAGACTTCTGTGCAGCCTTCACCACTCTCTGCAGAGCTTTCCTCTCTTCAACTGTGCAGCCTCCATGCCACACGTTGATGCTGGAGCACAGGATGCTCTCCACTGCACACCTGTAGAAGGAGGTGAGGACTGGGCTGCTCAGACCAGCTCGTCTCAGCCGTCTGAGGAAGTAGAGTCTCTGATGACCTTTCTTGATCAGGCTGGTGGTGTTGTTGCTCCAGCTGAGGTTATCATTCATGTGTACACCCAAGTATTTGTAGCTGGAGACCACTTCCACTGCAGACCCACCTATTTTCAGTGGGGCATGGGTGTGTTTGTTCCTTCTGAAGTCCACAATCATCTCCTTTGTCTTCTTCACATTCATGTGAAGATTATTCTCTTTGCACCAGCTCTCCAGATGTTCCACCTCCTGTCTGTAGCTGGACTCATCATTGTTTGTGATGCATCCCACCACCGCTGTATCATCTGCAAACTTAACAATATGACAGCCTGGAAGTGTGGCTGTACAATCATATGTGAGCAGAGTGAACAGAAGGGGGCTCAGCACACATCCCTGAGGAGAGCCAGTGCTAAGGGTTATGGTGGAGGAGGAGAAGTTGTGGATCTTCACGGACTGTGGTCTGTCTGTTAAGAAGTCTAGTACCCAGTTACAAATAGAGGGGCTTAGTCCAAGTGTAGATAGTTTGTCTATCAGAGTTTGGGGGATCATGGTGTTGAAGGCAGATGTGAAGTCCACAAAGAGCAGACGCACGTATGAGTCCTTCTGATCCAGGTGGGTGAGAGCAGTGTGGACCACGGAAGAAATGGCGTCCTCTGTTGATCGGTTCTCACGGTATGCGTATTGATGAGGGTCCTCATTGATGTTGACGGTTGCCTTGATGTGGGACATGACCAGTTTCTCAAAACATTTAGCGACTATCGGGGTGAGGGCCACCGGTCTATAGTCATTCAGACCAGTCACTGTGGAGCTCTTTGGGACTGGGATGATGGTCGCGGTCTTCAGGCAGGTGGGAACTAACTCCAGTGCAAGTGAGGTGGTGAAGATGTCAGCCAGCACCTCACAGAGCTGGTCCGCACATTCCTTCAGAACTTTCCCTGGGATGTTGTCTGGTCCGGTTGCTTTATGAGGATTAATCTTTCTGAGACTGCCTCTCACTTCTGCTGCGGACACCCTGAGATGCTCTTCATCTGGTGATGAGGTGAGTCTGGTGCTAGCTGGTCTGTTTGGATCATCAAAACGTGCATAAAACTTATTGAGGGCATCAGGCAGAGATGGGTCCCTGGGGCATTGTTTGTTTTTGCCTTTGTAATCTGTTATGCATTTAATACCCTTCCACATGCTCCGTGGGTCTTGTGAGGTGAACTGTCCCTCGATCCTCTGTGCATACGTGGCCTTGGCCTTCTTAATGCCATCCTTCAGTTCATTCCTGCTTTTCCTCAGCTCCACTTTATCTCCTGACTTGAATGCAGTGTCTCTGGCTGCTAACAAGGCGTGAACTTCTCTATTTAACCAGGGTTTCCGGTTTGGGTAGGATTTCACATATTTTTTTATGGATACATTCTCAGAGCATGTACTGATGTAACCCAGGACTGAGGAAGCGTACAGATCCATGTCCACTGAACTTCCATCAGTAGCTGCTTCCCTGAAAACAGACCAGTTTGTCCTCTCAAAACAGTCTCTCAACAAGGGGGAACTATCTTGAGGCCAGATTGTTATTTGTCTTTGTTCCGGCTTGGACCGCCTGAGTGGGGGGAGTTCTCTTGGCGCCAGGATCAGAGACTCGTGGTCTGAAGATCCGAGCGCTGGGCGTGTCTTCGCCGTGTATGCCCCCTTTACATTTGTGAAGACTTGGTCGAGCGTTTTATCTCCTCTCGTTGCTGTGAAGACATTCTTATTGAAGGCTGGGAGGGACATCTGAAGATCTACGTGATTGACGTCCCCGCAAACAATGAAAAGCCCCTCAGGATATTTACACTGCAGCGAGGTGAGTAAGTCATGAATCTCTCCCTGGGCGTCGTTAGCATTAGCATCGGGTGCTATGTAAATAACGCTGATTATGATCACTGAATAGTCACGTGGCATATAATGCGGGCGACACCTAACTGTGATCAACTCCACGGCAGCTGAACAAGCTCTTTTTATCACAGCACAGTTCGTGCACCAATCTTTGTGTACGTAAATACAAACACCACCACCTCGCGTTTTCCCCGTAGTCTCGATGCACCGGTCTGTTCTGAAGAAGAGCCGGTCGTCCAGCTCGTAAACAGAGTCTGGAGTGTCCTCAGAAATCCACGTTTCCGTAAGACAAAGCACAGAACATCTTCTCATCTCCTCCGACGTGGTTACCCTCAAACGAAGTAGATCCATCTTGTTGTCGAGGGAGCGAACATTAGACAGGAAAAGAGCCGGCATCGGGGGTTTACCGGTTTTAGCGTCTTTCCGCATTCTCGTCATAATTCCTGCACGACAACCCCGCTTCTTTTCACGAGAGCATCGCTTCCTTTTCTTTCCCCTGGAGCGCATCTGCTTCCAGAAGGACGTTTTTAGCAGGTCCAATCTTCCGAGTTCTGATTTGAGTTCGTTGCTGATTTCAGCTGTGCCCTGTGGTAAATCCGCTCCGATTCTTAACAGTTCAGTTCGGCTGTAATTCACCCGTAAAAAACGCGTAGAGTCAGGTACAAAAACACTATTAAAATTACTAAAAACTAGAGATGATCCGGGAACTCGTGAAGCTGCGGCTGCACTGAGCGCGGCCATCTTACCGATTGCACTTTGCACTTTGCACTTTGCACTTTGCACAAATGCACTTTCTTGTAGGAATGCACTACATGTTATATATATTATTATTAGTAGTAGTAGTGTTATGTGTATGTACATGCTTGAAGACTATGAAAGCCTTCCAGAAAGCAGACAAAGACGAGCGGTACGACAATGTCCCCTGTCGCTGATAGATTTGAAGACTGAATGTTTGTAGTTTACGTAATGAGTGTTTTTTTCTGGACTGGAACCGAGCAGGGAATACAAGTACCGGTAAACTTAAATGTTTTTGGTGCAAGATATTGAAGTGAGTAGGAGTTACACTGTGTGGAAGAACAGAGAGTGTTTTATTTATTTATTTATTTTGCTTGTTCAAGGCAGTGCAATGTGATCCTAAGAGATCTGTCATTTCTCTCCCAAACCCGGAGCCCGCCCCAGCCCGACCCGGATTAAAGCTGGTCCGGGCCATAATTTTTTTACATTTTTATCAAATTTGTTCATTTTTAAAATACAATACAAAACAATCCCATAAACGATAACATACAAAATGTAAAAAAATGAAAGGCAGCAGAAAGGAGAAAAAAATCGTATTTTATCGGCCCCTTTTTTCAAACAGTTAATTCAATCAAAAAATAATCTTCAGTAACAGAACAATAATGAGCTTAAAGCTTCAGTATGTAGCTTTTTTTATGAACATATTTCTTCACTCTGTCACTACCTCCTGACAGACTGATGTTAGCCAGGTAATCTCTGAAAAAAAATATATATATATATTGTCCCCTTGCTTCTCCAGGTGGTAAATAAGCATTTCTAAAAAGAAAAGGTGACCCGCCATTTTCCAGCCAATAAAAACAGAGTTTGTAACCAGCCAATAAAAACAGAGCTTGAATTTGAATCAGCCAATAAAAACAGAGCTTGAATTTGAAATTTAACAGACCACAAGGGGGCAGAGCCATATATGGCTCTGAGGGGGAGGGATCAGAATGCTTTGCCTGTTGAAAATATTTCTAAGTGCTGCAGTTCTACAGAAACTGCATACTGAACCTTTAATGTGAGGGCCGGGCCGGTGTCGGGCATTTTTTTTGCATCAGCAGACGGTCCAGTTATATGGCAACATGGCTTGCCATGCAATCACGGGGGGGGGTTTCGGACCTGTAATTACTGTTCGGGTCGGGTGGGGTTCAGAAATTATGGCTACAGGCTGGGGTCAGGTCAGGTCAGACTTTTTGGGCCCAAATGCAACTCTAGAGGGGATCCACCACCAGGTGCAATACAGTAGTGGAGCCAGGGGGTGGCCAATGGTGGCTGTGACCACCATACATTAATCTTTGGCCACCTGTATCATTTGACAAAACTACACTTTGAAGCAGAGTATAAACTAGAAAGCAGAAATTCCTCAAATGATCGGGATACTATTTTATGCTTATGTCTATTATTATATGTTTCAGTGTTTCAATGTTTAGATGTTTACTGTTGCACCGAGGGACTGAGAGAAACGCAATTTCGGTCCTGTGTATGTCCTGTACTGTACATATTGCAGATCTGACAATAAAGTTGACTTTGATCTTTGACTTTGATCTTTGATCTTTGATAGCTGGTTGATATATGTAAATAAACAATATATATATTTGTATGGTGGTGGCCATCTGCAGTATCTCGTGGACATCGGGGGCAGTTCTCTTGGATTGGCAGACTGGGGTGGTGGTTCCCCTATTCAAAAAGGGGGACCGTAGGGTGTGTTCCAACTATAGGGGGATCACACTCTTAAGCCTCCCTGGTAAGGTCTATTCAGGGGTTCTGGAGAGGAGGGTCCGTCGGATAGTCGAACCTCGGATTCAGGAGGAGCAGTGTGGTTTTCGTCCTGGTCGTGGAACACTGGACCAGCTCTACACCCTCAACAGGGTCCTGGAGGGTGCGTGGGAGTTTGCCCAACCAGTTTACATGTGCTTTGTGGACTTGGAGAAGGCATTCGACCGCGTCCCTCGGGGGGTTCTGTGGGGGGTACTCCGGGAGTATGGGGTACCAGGCCCTTTGATAAGGGCTGTTAGGTCCCTGTACGACCGGTGTCAGAGCTTGGTCCGCATTGCCGGCAGTAAGTCAGGCTCGTTTCCGGTGAGAGTTGGACTCCGCCAAGGTTGCCCTTTGTCACCGATTCTGTTCATAACTTTTATGGACAGAATTTCTAGGCGCAGCCAAGGTGTTGAGAGGATCCGTTTTGGTGACCTTAGAATCGCTTCTCTGTTTTTTGCAGATGATGTGGTCCTACTGGCTTCATCAGTTCGTGATTTACAACTTTCACTGGAGCGGTTTGCAGCCGAGTGTGATGCGGCCGGGATGAGGATCAGTTCCTCCAAATCCGAGGCCATGGTCTTGAGCCGGAAAAGGGTAGCATGCCCTCTCCGGGTCGGGGAGGAGGTCCTGCCCCAAGTGGAGGAGTTTAAGTATCTCGGGATCTTGTTCACGAATGAGGGAAAACTGGAGCGTGAGATCGATAGGCGGATAGGTGCAGCGTCCGCAGTGAAGCGGGCGCTGTACCGGTCTGTCGTGGTGAAGAGAGAGCTGAGTCAAAAGGCAAAGCTCTCAATTTACCGATCGATCTACGTTCCCACCCTCATCTATGGTCATGAGCTTTGGGTTATGACCGAAAGAACAAGATCTCGGATACAAGCGGCTGAAATGAGTTTTCTCCGCAGGGTGGCTGGACTCTCCCTTAGAGATAGGGTGAGAAGCTCAGTCATCCGGGAGGGACTCGGAGTAGAGCCGCTGCTTCTCCACATCGAGAGGAGCCAGTTGAGGTGGCTCGGGCATCTGGTTAGGATGCCTCCTGGACGCCTCCCTGGTGAGGTGTTCCGGGCATGTCCCACCGGGAGGAGACCCAGAGGAAGACCCAGGACGCGCTGGAGGGACTATGTTTCTCGGCTGGCCTGGGAACGCCTTGGGATTCCCCCGGAGGAGCTGCTCCAAGTGGCTGGGGAGAGGGAAGTCTGGGCCTCCCTACTTAGGCTGCTACCCCCGACCCGACCCCGGATAAGCGGAAGAAGATGGATGGATGGATGGATGGAAGAGATGCAGGTCTGTTCGCTGCACTGCATGTCTGTTGCTGCGCGTGCTCATTTTGTTGAGCCGCCGTAGCAAAACAATTTAAATTCAGCTGATTTGACCATTATATTCATTTAACCAGTTCGCTGTGGCGACCCCTAACGCAGGGAAAAAAGCCGAAAGAAGAAAAAAAAAAAAAAAAAAAAAATTATTCATTTAATAAGGAAAAGTTCAGCTCAGAAACACTTTTGCGATAATTTTCAGCAAACAATTTTTTTTTAGGTGTTTATCTTGCTAAATTTTAAAGAAATGCAGCGTTCCCACCCGTGCGGGTGCAGGTTTTGCACGTAGCGAAACTAATTTTTTAATCCAGCTCATTTCACAATTACGTTCATTTATTAAGGAAAAGTTAAGCTAAGACACATCTTTCCTATAATTTTCAGCAAACAAATAATTGTTTTTAAGTGTTAATTTTGTTAGAGTCCTTCCTGCACGCTCCTGTGGCCGTTTGGCTGTCGATCCATTTTGGGCAAAACATCGGCCCATATTTCAGGGTTGTCAGCGGTGACGCGCAACGTCAGCGGTGACGCGCAACGTCAGCGGTGATGTAGGTGCGACTCATAGGGCGAAGCAACATATTTATGGATTTTTCCAATTTATTGGACATAATTGGACAATGCGACTTATAGGGCGGTGCGACTTTAAGGGCGGAAAATACGGTTTAATGAAAACAAACTAGATTTAATTAATGTGGAGTGGACACACGCCTGAACCCTTTTCAATAAAACCAAACCAACAAAAGGATCTTCCGTTTCTTCATGTTCTGAAATGGTTTTAATTATTGGTAATTAGTAAAATACTAAAAACAAGAACATATTTGCTTGGATTTTTTTAATGACCTTTTCAAATGTTTAAAATTCTTTGAGGAAATCAAAATGTGCAGCTTCAGTTCTTGTTGCAACGTGTTCCAGGTTACAGGAGCAGCGTAAGAAAAGGTATTTTTGCCAGTTTGCCACACTAAAGTACACTGCAGGTGATGGAGGCCTGAGAGCGCATGCTGTAACTGCACTAATGACGTGACATGTAGGAGGAGAGAAAGCAGTGGTGATTTAGAAGGAATGATTTAAAGATGAAAATGTACCAGTGTGGTTCAAATGCAAGCTATAGAATATTTATTGGATAAATTGTCATCTGCTTTCTGGACAGAATCCTGTCATTCTCATTATTTCTTCTTAATATTTCATTATTATTATTATTATATTCTACTTCAATAATTATCTGTTAGTTATGTCTCTCTGTGAGAGCAGCTGAATCGTAATTTTGTGCACATACATTTAATTACATCCAAATGTGTCCAAAGGTGTCTAAATGTATTAATTTCAACATTTCTTCAGACCGTTCTTCAAACTTTGAGCGTAGAAAAGACAGATAAGGTGATAATAACTTGTTTAAGGAAGTAACATTAGATAAATCTGTAAGGCCTCATGAGTTGTTGATATGAGGGGATTTGCTCTGCCTGGGAAACACTATTGCGCAACACTTGGCAGAGCACGTTACGTAATCAGCGCAAGCAAGAGCGGAGGACACGGAAGTTAGAGCTGCGTGATTTTTGAGTAAAGGGGAGTTTGAAAGAGAGCAACAAACATTTAGAAGAAAGAGTTATAGGAGCCAACACTCACACGTCTGTCTGTTTTCTGCTGCACACGTTTAAAGACCAAGAGGACGATCAAGAAAGTTAAGTAGCTTTTACTTTACGTGAATGAGGTTTAAACGTGACTCACTACGCCAAAAGCGTACGCTATAAACTGGGTAGAGAAGGGTGAGGGAGACAACCGTGAGGTGTTTGTTAAAATATGTCTCAACTCTAAAGATAGCTGCTTGCACTCACATGCTGCTTTGCCACTCACATGCTGCTTTGCCACTCACATGCTGCTTTGCCACTCATATACTTTTTATATTTTTTATACTACTATGCTATTTTTTTATATAAAATATACTATTTTTTATACTACTATGCAAAAACTCCGGACAGTATTACACTTTTATTGTTTCATTTTATGCTTATGTTCTTATGCTTATGATCATTGTGATCTGTAAAGTGAGTGAAGTGAAGTTTCTGGGTGTTATCATTGATGACAAACTGACGTGGAAACATCATGTAAATTCCATTAAAAAAAATAGCTAGATCAATTGCAGTATTGTATAAAGTCAGGGATTTTTTAATTGATAAAGCTTTACATATGTTGTATAACACAATCATTGCTCCACATTTAATCTATTGTATTGAGGTTTGGGGAAAAGCGTGCAAAACTATTACAAAGCCTGTTTTTATTTTACAAAAGAGAGCTGTAAGAGTAATCACCAGAAAACATTTCAGTCACCCATCAAACACTTTGTTTCTTCAGCTAAACTTATTGAAATTCCAGGAATTGGTAGAATATAGTATTTTATCAGTTATGTATAGGGCTCATAATAACACATTACCTTTAAATATCCAAAGAAATTTTATAAAAAGACAAAGTTATTACAATCTCAAAGGGACAGAGATATTCATCAAACCACAATTTAGAACCAGCTTAAAGGGACGGTCTACCTCAATTCAGGGAGTTCGATTGTGGAATGCTCTGGAGAGTGATGTTAAAAATGAAAAATCAATGTATACATTTAAGAAAAAGGTAAAAAAAGACTTGCTCAAAAACTATATATGATGTAACCTTGCGTATTTGTGTATTACACCTATGTTGTACTTATGGTGTAGCTTAGTGCGTTTGTGTATTACAGTTAGAAAAATTAAGTAGAATTATTCATTTTTGTGATGTATTTTGTGTATTACATTTAGGAAAATTAAGTAGAATTATTCATTTTGTGAACATCTTGATGTTGTGCCATCTTTTAATTTGTGTATTACAGTTAGAAAAATTAAGTAGAATTATTCATTTTATGATCTAGTTTGTGTATTACAGTTAGGAAAATTAAGTAGAAAAAAATAATAAAAAAATAGGAAAATTAAGTAGAAAAAAAATAAAAAATAAGTGTGATGTATTTTGTGTATTAGTTAGAAAAATTGTGTATTAGTTAGAAAAATTAAGTAGAATTATTCATTTTGTGATGTAGTTTGTGTATCACAGTTAGAAAAAGTAAGTAGAATTATGGGTGATGTAGTTTGTGTATTACAGTTAGAAAAATTAAGTAGAATTATTCATTTTGTGATCTAGTTTATGTATTAGTTAGAAAAATTAAGTAGAATTATTCATTTTGTGATGTAGTTTGTGTATTACAGTTAGGAAAATTAAGTAGAATTATTCATTTTGTGATGTAGTTTGTGTATTACAGTTAGAAAAATAAGTAGAATTATTCATTCTGTGATGTTGCTTGAAGGTTATCATTGGTTGAACAAACTGTGAAATAAGGGGCAGATATAATAAGATTTCATCTTCTTTCTGCTCCCTTCATTTTATCCTACTTGTATTCTTGTATCTGATGAAACTGTCTTGTATTGTTCTTTTAAAATGAATGAATAAACATCAAATCAAAAAATCAAATCATTAAATGTTTAGTGTTTTAGTTTTAGTTTTAGTGTTGGTGTAAATTTTCATACTTTTATACTACTATGCAAAAACTCAGGACAGTGTTACACTTTTACTATTTTATGCTTATGTTTATTAAATGTTTCAGTGTTTTAGTGTTTAAATGGTTACTGTTGCACCGAGGGACTGAGAGAAACGCAATTTCAATCCTGTGTATGTCCTGTACATATTGCAGTTCTGACAATAAAGTTGACTTTGACTTTGACTTTGAATTAAAGTCTTACGAGTTGAGGGAACTAGAGAAATGGTACATGCCATGTCTTTTTTTTTGCAGTCTGGTTTTTTTTTTTTTTTTTTTTTACCCCTTTATTTATACAGGTAGTCTCACTGAGTCATGATAACTCATTTTCAAGAGAGACCTGTTTAGGGAGCAGATGGTGGGGGTTAAGGGCCTTGCTCAGGGGCCCGGGTTGGGGCAAATGCGGGTGGAGGCAGGTGTGGGTATTTCACCTTTTCCACCCACATTTTGATGTGGACGGTACCGGGAGTTGAACCTGCAACTTTCTGATCACAGGCCCGTCTTCTCTGCGTCACCACTCCCAAATCAAAGTAATTGACAGCAGCTTCTCTTTCATCATTAACTTCTTCATATCGCCACACGTTCATGTATGTGATTAAAAATGATGCAACAAAAAAAGTGAATCAACCAGAGCATTAGAAGATACTTCCTCTTTGTCATGTTATGAATGTGATTGGCATGATTAGCTGGTGACAGCAGCTGTCATATTAAGTGGTCATTTATACTTCAATGACACTTGGAATGTCAGTAGGTTAAAAGTTGTACAGGTATACTTTTGGAGAAATAATAACCAGAAACATTTAGGCCCTAATGTCAATCTCTTTCTGTTTTTCAGTCCAGCTACATGTCAGTTTTAAACACACATAAAAAAAAAAAAACGTAACACAACTATGTTATACTCATCATAATATTGTGTTATGTAAAATATATGTATGCATGTTATGTCTCATGCACACGCTCATCCTCAACCACTTCCTGTTTGCTCCCAGAAGGTTACTCAGTTTATGGCAGGGCATTTTA
>JBBPBX010031089.1:0-20760 GCA_038048925.1 Garcialebias charrua | reverse complement strand
ACTACAGCACCATCACTGTTCCTGTGGAAAGTCGCTTAAATCAGGATTTTGCTAATATTTTCTTAGATGACTTCATGAAGTTTCAACGAGGAGACGTCCCCTTGACTACTTTTCTTTACACAGTAGTAAGAGTACTCCCCAAAGTTGCTGAAGTTCACAACAATGTGAGTGAACTTGTCTCAGTCATGCTGGATGACACACACATGATTAGAAGAATTAACGAGAGCAAGTTTGACCTGGTTCTTTCTGACCCTTGCTGGGGCAATGGAGTTATTGTGGCCAAGTATTTTAACCTGCCTTTGGTTTATAATGTTCGCTGGTTAATACCTGAAGAGGCTCATCTTGCCATCGCTCCTTCACCTTTATCCTACATTCCTGTAACAGGATCTGGATTAACAGATAAGATGACTTTTATTCAGAGAGTTAAAAACATATTAACATATCAGTTCACCCAATTACAAAGAATTTTCCCTAGTAAACTAGTGTACCAACCATTATGTGACAAATATCTTGGGTCTGATACTGACTTTGATCAGATTAAAATTGATGCAGACATTTGGCTGATGAGAACTGATTTTGTGTTCGACTATCCTCGTCCCACAATGCCTAATGTTGTGTACATAGGAGGGTTCCATTGTAAACCTCCAGAACCACTTCCTGAGGACTTGGAGGAGTTTGTACAGAGTTCTGGGGAACATGGAGTCATCATCATGTCTCTGGGAGCTTTTGTGAGTAAACTCCCTGATGACTTTGCTAATGAGATTGCCGCAGCTTTTGCTAAATTACCCCAGAAAGTAATCTGGACCCATAAAGGTAAAAGACCAGCCAGTTTGGGAAACAACACTTTAATGGTTGACTGGATGCCACAAAAAGACCTTCTAGGACACCCCAAGATAAAACTGTTTGTTGCTCATGGAGGAACAAATGGAGTCCAAGAGGCAATGTGTCACGCAGTCCCAGTCGTAGGTTTGCCCTTGTTTTTTGACCAGTATGACAATCTGATTCGCCTGCAAGAAAAGGGTGCAGCTAAAGTTCTTGATCCTGTCACATTGGACAAAGATATTCTCCTGAAAGCTCTTCAGGAAGTGCTGAATGAGCCCTCCTACAGGATGAACATGCAGAAACTCTCTGAACTGTACCACGATCGACCAATGAAGCCGTTGGACACGGCCACCTTCTGGATAGAGTTTGTCATGAGACACAAAGGAGCTGCTCACCTGAAAGCACAGTCCTACAAAATGTCCTGGTATATCTACCACTCTGTAGATGTAGTCCTCTTCCTCACTGCAGTACTTCTGATGATGATTTTAACTACTGTTTTATTTTTAAAATGTTTATGTAATGCCCTGCGGAAACAAAAAATTAAAGATGACTAATGTAACTGCAACTTTTTTAGACTTTTTCAGCAGTTACTATTTTATTTTAAACATTTGGAACTTTGTGTCCTGAACTAGCATGCTGCTCAAAAATCCATCAATTATATATTTTTTTACTGAACTATTTTTTGGATATAATACATTAGTTTTTTTTAATGTACAGTATATATTTGAAAATCAAGAAATAAAAACATGATCAAATTCACATAAATAGTCAGTATCTTCATTTGATTCCTGTCTGAGTCTGCATTCTCAGATTCTGTCAGAGCAAGTGACTTTGACTGTCCATGTCT
Organism: Garcialebias charrua; assembly: GCA_038048925.1. Classification (NCBI taxonomy): domain Eukaryota; kingdom Metazoa; phylum Chordata; class Actinopteri; order Cyprinodontiformes; family Rivulidae; genus Garcialebias; species Garcialebias charrua. The sequence goes on along the minus strand of JBBPBX010031089.1, from coordinate 19,091 downwards.
GTTTCCCCCTTTTTATCTATGACCTCTGAAATTAAAAGTTGAAATGAAGACGCAACACCACACTAAAGACCATAAAAGCTTTTGTTCTTGCTGTGACCCTTAAGCTTACCAATGAAAGAAACCACAGTACTGTACATTAAATCTATTTTGAGATTTTTTTTTCAGTTGAAATTGACAAGTTGTCATTTAGATTCAAAATGATTTTCATAGATGCACACGCTCAGTATCAGTAGTTTGTGACTCAGTGGAAACTACATATATTTATACCAACTTACGGTTTGTTGAAATACAAAACTGTTCAAATTTACCCACGTTTCAGCTATGAAGTCATTCAGAAAGCTGGCATCACTGCACGTTGAAGATATTTCGCTATCACAATATAAAAAATAACATAACAATAATAATTTATAAATATGTTTGTGTATAAAAGTCAGTAAAACAGCAGGTTTACAGAAAAGACTATAGAGTTGAAGATGTCTCTTGAATACCCAAAGTAGCTATGAATGTGATCACGTGGTATTCAGTTTTACGCATATGTATCTGTCCTACTATGTGTGTGCTCCCTAAAGAGGAGGCATAATTATTTCAGGGATACTTACCTTGCTGCAACAACTTTAAGACCTGGAGCAAAGTAGGGACAAAAGTACATTTATAATAGTAATGGGCAAATTAAGCTGTTCTGAAACACTGAAGCTTCTTTCATAAAAGTTACTTAAACTTTTTCAACAGTTTTCTTTTGCGTCATGTTGTGGCCAAATGTAAAAAGAGCAGCTTGAAACTGCAGCATGAAATTAACCAATTAATTGTGAATCACTATGTGGTTGTTATAGTATTACTTTAAGGGCCCAGCAGCATACTCCATCAGAAGCCGAACAGTCAACTCTTGGTCACATGGTTGCGAGACATTTGTTTTCAGTCACAACTTTCATAGTCCACGAGACACACCACTGAGTTCCTGGAAACCTCCATTCCACTGTATGTTACCACAGGGTTCCCTTTCAGTCAGGTTCACTGCGGTGCAACACATTAGTATGGGAATTGCGCCCCCGCGCGGTTTACCTGAAGCATTACAATCACGCCTTTTAAGGCCTGTGAGACCTCAGCATCACCAGAGGCTCCACCCCCTCTGGTATAAATAACGCTGCCCGTCTCACGTCCGTCATCAACCTGAACTTTGCAGAACTTTCTTCCGTGACTGAACTGCCCGACCAGAGGTAAGCACGCTCCCTACCCAGGGCGTCACTAAAAGACACCATTCTGCAGACTTCTTAGTTTAGCGTCGCTAACTAAGTCTCACGTTTAGCTCTTAGCTAACGTAGGAATTGGCTGTTCACCTTCCTGTTTAGCTCCTGCTAACTGGACCACGCGCTCTCCCTGTTTAGCTCCTGCTAACTGGGAGGCCGTACTCATCGAACAGCACAGCGAAAGAAAATAAAAAACAGCTGAACTTCGATGTCTTCTCTCGCCATGGCTCCAGAGAAGGCTAAGAAAATGGCTAGCTCCCCACGGTTAGCTACGGCTAGCTGGGAGCTCTCACAGACGACGTGGAGCTTGTTAGCGCTGCTAACGAGCGGATGACGAAGACCTTCTTTTACTCGATTAGCACTGCTAACGAGCGGACGACGAAGGACTTCAATTTTAAGGTATGTGTGGAAAACTGCTTAGTTTAACTTGCTACCTAACCTTCTTGTGTTTAGCCAAAACTAACGTTTGAGTTTTCTTTTGCTGTTGCGCTAACCTGTTTAGCCAAATCAATGATGAGGTTCATCCCATAGCTTGCTAACTAAGTTTGTCTAACGCTTAGCCGAGCTAACGTCCGAGTCGCTGTCACGGTTCGACAGCTTGTTTAGCCCTGCTAACTGGCCTACCAGTACCTCCCAGTTTAGCTCCGCTAACAAGGAGGTTCTTTGAACAGCACAGTCGGTTTCAGACGTTCAGCCCAACTAATGTGCGGATTGCTGTTGTTGTTCGACGGCCTGTTTAGCCCCGCTAACTGGCCCACGAGTACCTCCCTGTTTAGCCCTGCTAACGAGGAGGTTCTTCGAACAGCACAGTTCAAGAGGAGGATTTTCTGCTTTATTACCTGTTTAGCTCTGCTAACTGGTAGTTTCTCTACACCCACGACGACAGCGAATGACCCACTAATGTCTGAGGCTTTCAGACAGAAGACGGGGCTGGAGTCGGATGAAACGAAGGACATTGTGACGCTAAGAGCTTATCCACCCACCTGGCTAAAGGAAAGCTCTCAGACATTAACCACGTTGGAGTTCAAGGAACCCCAATCGAATGGACAAGGGCGAGCAGATGGAATCTACTTCAAACAGAAGAGAAGCTAACAAGCACCCCCACCACAACAACAAGTCAAGGTTGGTGGGAAATTATTTCCTCCTGAAGCAACAAACCTCGGTAAGGCACGACATGCCGGTGTTCCCAGATTTTTAACTGAGCTCACGCGGCCGGGGTTGGGACCCAGAGCAGCCACTGTCACTCCCCCTCTCCCAGTTCCTGGACTTGGAGAACAGGGAGCCGGCAGATCTGTCTCACACCCAAAACTTCAGCCACCAAGCTCACACTACCCAGCAGAGGCCCGCGGGACTGCAGACTTTATTGTCTGCCTGTTGGGCACAGAGCAATCGCTCTGGGCGAAAGCAGGGCTGAAGCGGTTGTCGTACAGCGACTCCGGTGACCAACATCCTCATCGATCAGAGCATTTACACCCATTGGGAAAAGGAAAGCCGCACATATTCAAGCCACGTCAGAGTCCAAGGGACCCCGGTTGAATGGACAAACATGTTTGTTAAAACACAAAAACATGTTCCCCGGTTTGTGCAATAAAAGCAAAATGTTGTTTTCAGGCACCAATAAAACCACATTGTGTGTTAACGTTTCTGTCCAAGAGTCAGAATTAAAGGGACAATCCAACCCTTTTTCATGATGGGACAGCAGACCGGGTCAAATCCCCGTTTTGTGCCATGACAGGCCGGACAGCCCAGAACCGCCTCAGCAGTTAGAGAGAGGAAACAGAAGTCTGCCTAACACAGCTGAACCTGTTTCCAAAAATGACAGAGCGTTTCCATCCATTGGGAGAAAGGAAAGCCACTCATTTTCATGACATTTCGGAGCCTAAGAAGCCTTGATTGACTGGACCAACATGTTTGTTGAATCACAAAACACGTTTGCTAAATCACGAAACACGTTTCCCATTTGTGCTATAAAAACAAAATGTTGTTGAAAGCACCAATAAACAAACATCGTGTTCAAACGTTTTTGTGTCAAATATTGAAACCAAAGGGGCAACCCAACCCTTTTTTCATGAAACAATCATTAAAATAAAGAGGTCAGAGAGCCGTCTCACACAGACGGACTCTCCACCTCTATTAAAACTTTGCCCACTACTAGAGGGCCCAACGAGCCCACAAATTAACATGCCACTCAGGCTCGCTTCATGTGCGAACGCCTGGGCGCGTGCGAACGCCTGGGCCGCATGCGCGCCGGCGCAATGGGTCAGGGGAGCTGTAGTCTGAGGCTAGAGGTTACAGTTCTGCAGCCGCCCTGGCGTTTCAGGGATGTAATAATGTCAACAATAAGCCCAGATCGTGTCCCTATAATGAAAGAGGAAATTCAGGCACTCTTACAGAAAGGTACAATAAGAAGTATTCCTGAGAAAGACGCAAACAATGGTTTTTACAGCCATTATTTTGTGGTTACAAAGAGGGACATTGGCCTTCACCCGATTTTAGTTCTGAGGCGTTTAAACGTACGGCTGAGGTCGTATAAGTTCAAAATGTTGAAATTGCGTCAGGTAATACATTCTGTACGCTCAGGAGACTGGGGTACATCTGTGGATCTCCACGATGCCTATTTTCATACCCCAATATAAAACAAACACAGAAAGTTCCTGGGGTTTGCATTCGAGAACACGGCATACAAGTATCAGGTCCTCCCTTTTGGGCTCTCCATGACTCCCCGTGTATTCACAAACTGCCTTGAGGCGGCGCTCACACCAATGAGGAACCAGGCGTCAGAGTTTCGAATGATCTCGATGACCTCCTCGTGCTGGCGGGGTCACACCAACAGGCCGAGGCCCACACGAACTTGCTGATGTCACATCTGCAGGTCCTGGGCTTCATAATAAACAAAGACATAAGCCAGCTGCTGCCTAGCCGGACGATTTGTTTTCTCGGTCCTCAAATAGACTCATTGCATTATCATGCAAAACTATCAGAGAGGAGACGGTTAGATTTCAGCTGGTGCTTAGCTCAGTTTCAGCACAATCAGGTGTTGACAATCAAACACTGTCAGCGGTTGTTAAGGGCGAGGCAAAGCTGAGCGTTCACTGCCGTGGCACAGTGGTAATGGCAGTCGACCCCCGATCGGAAGGTTGGAGGTTCGAATCCCGCGTCCGCCCACCATGTGTCGTTGTGTCCCTGGGCAAGACACTTAACCCTGAGTTGCTCCCGGTAGGTCTGGATGGCGCCTTGCAAGGCAGGCTACCACTACCGGTGTATGAATGTCTGAATGAATGGGTGGATGGCTGGTATTGTAAAGAGCTTTGTGGCTCCTCACAGGGGGTTGGAAAGCGCTATATAAATAAGCTCCATTTACCATATACGCTGCTCTACGCGCGCATTCTGTGCGCATGCATTCACGGGCAGAGCTCTTCTTTCTTTCTCACGTTAAATGCTCGCGTTCTCGCTCCAAATCCTTGTTGTAATGTGATCAGCTGCGCGCAGAGCAGGACAAACTGAGGTCGCTGATTGGTCACTTGCTGACACGCCTACTGAAATGATTGACAGCTCAGTGATACAAGCGCTGGCTTTGCTCCAGACGAGCAGCTGTTCGCTCCGCTGCTGCTGCTGCGGTCTTTCTAACTTTATATGTTAATATAAACTTCTAAAAAATAAAAACAGGGAGCGCTATTCCAGCTGCTCACAGCCCACCAGGAAATAGTTAAAACATCGCGCTGCCAGGTAGGACATGAATTCATTCATTTCAGTCATGGAGTGAACGGAGGATGAAGCGATTACTTGACTTTAGGCAAAAAAACAAAAGAAAAGGCCCGATCAGCGATAAAGAAGAGGAATTTAATTCATTTGTGTGTCATACAAAACAGTCCGCCACCAGGGCAGTTTATTGTGAGACACCGCGCAAGCGTGCGCGGTCGTAAAAAAAGAGCTTTGCGCGTTCGCGCGAGCGTTCAAAAGGCTTGTGCAGCGGCGCACGCACAGCGCTCACACAGCGTGGCGCCGCACTTGGTCCAGCGCGCAGCTTTGCCTCGCCCTTTAGGCTACATGACCTCTAGGGTCGTCGCCATCCCTGGGCCGGCTGAGGATGAGAGAGTTTCAGTGTCGGTTTCACATGAAACAAAGACATGCCCCCCCTCCCAACACCAGCAGGTGAGAATCACTCCATCCTGGGGGATCTGCAGGCACGTGCGCGGCCTCTGGTACCAGCAGCAACAGGAGCTGCACATAAATCAACTGGAAACGTTGGCGGTTTTTCCCCTTAAAACATTTCAACAAACTGAAACTGATTTGTCAGAAAAATGTGCTGATTCGCAGCAACTACACCTGTGTAATCTCACATTTAAACAAGGAAAGCGGCACAAAATCCCGGCCCCTCCTTCGCCTGACGAGCAGGCTGCTTCAATGGAGCAGCGGGCATCTCCTGCCACTCAGAGCCACACACGTACCGGATGCGCAAAACCAAGAAGCGGATGCACTCTCCAGGGACGCGCCGCTGGTGTCGGAATGCCGTCTGCACCCAGAGGTGGTTCAGCAGATATGGCAGAGGTTCGGGAAGGCCAGCATAGATCTGTACGCCGCAGAACAAAGTGCCCACTGTCCTATATATTTCTCCATACTGGACGTGAACGCACCATTGGGCGTGGACACTCTGGCCGCGGTGTGGCCGACATCAGTGCGTCTTTACACGTTTCCCCAGTGGCACTGATCCCAGTGACCTTGGAGAGGGTATGCAGACAAGGCCTCCAACTGATTCTGGTTGTACCGAGGTGGCCCAAACAAGCCTGGTTTGCAGCTAGCAGAACAGCCATGGGGCCTGCCTGTATGCAGAAACCTGCTGACTCAGGCCTGCGGACAATTATGGCACCCGAGACCAGAGCTGTGGAGTCTGTGGGCCTGGTCCCGGACAGGTTAAAACTGATGACCTTTGGCCTTCCTCCAAACGCGATAAACCCTATCCAGTGTTCACGAGCAAATTCAACTCAGTCACTTTATGTGTTGAATGGACATGTTTTTGAGACCTGGTGCCAAGAGAAAAATTTTATTTCATTCTCCAGCACTATCCCTCAGGTCCTCACTTTTCTACAGGACTTAGTGGAGAAGGGTCGGTCCTTCTCTACTATTAAGGTCTATTTATCTGCCATTTCTGTATGTCATGAAGAATGGGGAGGGGGAGTCACCCGGCTCCCACCCCCTCGTGATCCGGTTCATGAGGGGAGTGCTGCGTTATAGACCTCCTAGCCGAACTATAGCTCCACAGTGGGACCTGAACCTGGTCCTGGATGCTCTCTGTGGCACCCCGTCTGAGCCTCTCGACAGTGTGAATATAGATATTTGATCTTATACAACAGCTCTCCTCCTGGCTCTGTGCTCTGCAAAGCAGGTGGGTGACCTTCATGCCCTTTCAGTGCATCAGATGTGCAAGCAATTTGCACCTGACGGCTCTAAAGTAATGTTGCGCCCAAATCCGGCCTATGTCTCAAAGGTCCCTTCTCTGTCATATAAGCAGTGCTGGGCACCTGCTAATCCAAAAATTAGTTCCGCTATTTCTAAAGCACTAATTTATTTATTTAGGTCCGCAATTTCAAAAGCACTAATGTCTTATGAAAATTAGGGGAAGCTAAATTCTAAACCGCTAATTAAATTCAACAATTGCTAGCCAACAAGTTATGCAATATTTGCACTAGACTGCCAACTAGCGGTGCATGAACTGTTATACACCTTTATCCTACCTCTTACGTCACAGCAGCAGCTTCCCATTAACTCCTCCTGACCCACCTGGATATTTACAGTCCTGGACAGAAGAAACATCACAGTTGGCAAAAAGAGCAACAAACATTAAAAAAAAAAAACTTTACATGTATTAACAGCTGCACGTACAAATTATATTCTTCATTACACATGCACATACTTTGTATTTATTTTTTTAGATTATCCTATATCTGTTAAGCACCTTGGTCAATGCAAGGCATTGCAGGAAGGTGCTATACAAATAAAGTTTATTACATTATTATTATTATAACTTCAATTCAAAGACCACATCAACAGTACAGGTAAAATTAAAGTTAGAGATCAAGTTTTAAAGTGCACTTCCAAGTTGTATCCAAGTTTAATTCATATAAGAGTCAATTAAGCTTAATTTACTTCAATATTGTTTCAAAAAACAAATAGTAATTTCTTTTTTGTTGCGCAACCGAAAAATAAATTAAACCAATTCCAAAATTCTATAGGCAGTCAACAGATTTAATGAAAAGTAACTAAAATGATCCTAAAAGGATGAAATTACAAAAATCAAAGGATTTATTTAATACTTTACGTACATATATTCTATTCGGCCACGAAATTAACAAAATGAGAATGATCTTTTAATCCCTAAGACCACTTTTAAATCTCAAATACACGGGCGTCTCGCCACCGCATTTCTACATAAAAGGAACCCAAATAAATAAAATGACTCACCGTCGAGTGGTGGACACAAAACACACAATACAATCCTCCGTCCACATTAATTTGGCTTGAAACAACGGGGTTCTCTGCGGATTTATGAAGAAACCGAGCGCAAACAGCTAGCCATAAACGTTAGCACCCGAGTTCACCTCTGACCCGGAAGATGTCAAGATGGAATAGTCCATTTTTAGTAGGGGGATACAGAAATCGACCGGTTTTTGTATTGCGTTTTTAATGATCGTTTTCATCGTAACTATAATTATTTTTATGTTAAATGTACATTAACAAGCATGAGCAATGTTAGTGATGTAGGTGACTGGCCGGGGCGGGGCGGGGCCCCTGCTGATTTGGGGCCCCAAGCAACGGCATCATTTGCCTACATGGTAGATCCGCGTCTGTTCTCCCCTCTGCCCCCCCTCCAACCCTCCCTCCTCTCTGCTCTTTACGGTGAGGGAGGGGAAAAAGGCAAAACAAGCAGCTACGGAGCCAACATAAGAGCCTGTAAATAAGTTTATTCGTTTTTACTGATAGATAATTAGTTATTAGCAGTACTGCATTTTAAATAAAAATAGCACAAATCCGCTTATGAATTATAAAAGTTAGTCACTCCGATGTTACGCTGACAAAAACGTTAGGTTCGCTGTAAGCGGATTAGCGCATTAGCGGTCCCTAGCGTTCATCTGCCCACCTTTGCATATAGGAGTTTATCTTTTCAGCTCTCAGCTTTTCCTCCACCTCCATTCGTTACTGTGGAGCAGAACCGCATGAACGCTCTCTGCCCTGTATGTGCATTATGTATTTACATGGAGAAGACGGAGAGCTGGCGCAAAACTAATCAGTTGTTTGTGTGTTTTGCTAAACCTGCTACTGGGAGAGCTTTGTCTAAACAACGCCTCTCCCACTAGGTCACTGAGGCTATTTTTAGAGCGTACAGTAGCAAGGGCTAACCAGCACCCAGTGGGGTGCACGCGCATCAAACAAGAGGCCTAGCCACGTCCTGGGCCCTGTTTTGGGATGTTCCGGTAGCAGAAATTATGTTCTGCTGCTAACTGGGCATCTCCCAACACGTTCATTAAATTCTACAGCTTGGATGTCACAACACGTGACGTCACACAGGCTGTGCTCTCTGCACAAGAGAATTGAACGTATTACCACCTGTCAGTTTAGGCCTAAAATTCTGCATATGCATTTCACGGGGCGTGAGGGTAAGTTCCCATACTAATGTGTTGCATCGCAGTGAACCTGACTGAAAGGGAACTAGAGGTTATGCACCATAACCAATGTTCCCTGAAGGAAGGGAACAAGGTGCAACACAAGTTGGCCCCTCTAATGCTTAAGCTCGGCGAAGTGCTTGCAGATGACGGACGTGAGACGGGCAACGTCATTTATACCAGAGGGGGTGGAGCCTCTGTTGACGCTGAGGTCTCACGGGCCTTAAAAGGCGTGATTGTAATGCTTCAGGTGAACCACGTGGGGGCGCAATTCCCAGACTAATGTGTTGCACCTTGTTCCCTTCCTTCAGGGAACATTGGGTATGGTGCATAACCTCCAGTTTCTTCTCACCAGGATGTCCACTCTGTCTCTATATTCACTGTTTGGCCACAAATCTATCACTTCACATTTTTCAGCAGACAGACTTTTCCATGCACAATGCTTGTACTACCGTATATCATGAAAGAATTTTTGCCCATTTGACTAAATTTACTGTTTGAAAAGTCAAACAGCTGAATATTTGAGTGCTTTTCCGCAGTGACAAAACATGCTCAAAAACTTCTGACCAACCACACAATACTTGGCACATATGCCTGTGAGAAAATGTTTAGCCCAGAACTTGTTTTGAGAAGGGATCAGCAAAGCTACTCTGAGAACAAAATGATGCAATTTTTGTCATGCAACTATATCAATGAGAGCCAATTTTGTGTTATATGCAGTAAGTATGCAGAGCCCTCTAGAATAGTTCAGATCCTGTTTGAAAAACAAAATATTCCCCATTAATCTTGAGGAGTACCGGTAAGTACCCTTTCCTCCTCTTTAATTGTGGAAACCCTCAAGGCTTAAATTTAGGCTCTCTATGTGACGTATTGTTTGTCGGAAAAAAAAAGAAAAGACCTGCAAGCTCATGGACTATGGAAGAGAAACTCATTGTAGCTGTGTGTTCGCGACAATTCCTTCACGACCAGTCAAGTCTGCTCCACAGAGACGGAAATAAAATGCTCCTCGCCTGGCGGAGTGCAGTGACTCTGTGCGCAGGACTCTGTATACCGGTAAGCTCCTCCCACACCCCGTCGCCACAGCCACGAAGCCGCCGCAACACTACAGTTTGGACAACACTCGGTAGCGCGTCCACTTGCGTGCGTGAGGAGCCTTTTGGAGGTCAAAACGCTGCTTGGTGTGACCACACCATAAGCGCCTCTTGGATGACAGAGCTTCTCACCTTATGTCTGAGGCTGGGCCAAGCCACCCTGCGAAGGTAGCATGTTTCAGCTGCTTGTATATGGGATCTCATTCTTTAGTTCATGATCCAAACCTTATGACCATAGGTGAGAGTTGGAGCCAAGACATACCAGTAAATTGAGAGCTTTCCATTTTGACTCAGCTCTTTCATCACCACAACAGACCAAATCAATGCCCTCATTACTGAGGATGAGACCCCAATCCGTTGATAATTTCTCACTCGATCCTAACATCACATGTGAACAAGACACCCAAATACTTAAACTCCTCCACCTGAGGCAAAGTCTCCCCTCGACCCAGAGAGGGCTTCTTCTTCTTTTGGTTTTTCCCTCTTCACAGCGAGTCATCCTCCTCCACCTCACTCTGTCCTCTACATCCTCTGTCCTCACTCCAACTACCTTCATGTCATCTCTAACTGCATCCATATATCTCCTCTTTGGCCTTCCTCTTTGTCTTTTTCCTGGCAGCTGCATTTCTAACATCATTCTACCAATATACACGCTTTCTGCTCTGTCCCTTTACGCCATTTGCTGTGCGTTTGCACCCGTCGGCCACCGTAGAGTCCAGTTAATTAACGTAGTAACAGTTTAGTTAACGTGTTTTTAATAATGTTCAGTGTAATTCTCAGTGTTTGTGTGACATACAGTTTGTGGTGTTGAATAAATAAATACAAAAAGCATGTTACGCATCATTTAAATGACGCAACTTGAGTCCAGATAGCTTCATTTAGCTCAGATAACTTTATATATCTCCCACACTAACATTAGTACTGTTAATTAATGTCAAACTGTTATTATTTAGCACATTTAGTATGTTATAGTGCAGCGCGACGCGTGAAATATCTGCTTGCCTCGTTCAATAAACAGCAACAGTAGAACTGGATCAGACTGTGTCTCTTCCAACACATGTTGGTCACAGCAGCTACATTCAAGTGTAGATTAATTAAATATGAGAATCAAAATATTTTCCATCAGTTGTAGTTCAGAAAGCGGTGTGTGTCCACTGCCATTGTTGTTGATAGACATGCCGTCTGTCCGCGCGTGGGTGCTTGCGCGCATGTGTATGGAGATAAAACGATTCCGAAATGGGCGTGGACAAATACAGAAGGGGCGTGAACAAAAACAGATCTCACGAGAGCAAATACATCCACTCGAGGGAGCAAAATACACCTGCGCGCGTAATTAGGATGAGCGCGAGCGTAGAAAAGAGATCCGAGCGCGCGCACGTGCGCTCGGAGGACAACTACATGCTCTTGCGTGCAAAATGTATCTACTGACAGACTCTCCCTCTCGCTCACGGTTCAGACTTTTGGCAGCCGGTGGGAGGATCCAGACCACGACACATGATTGGCTGCAGTCTTCCTGTCCTCTGTGATTGGGTGTAACACTTCCTGAACCTGAAAATGTAAAATAAATTGATACCTGAAATTTCTTGTAAAATAAATAGATTTATCTAAATATACTTCAAGTACATTGTTATAAAATATATTTTGTTGCACTTTATGAAGTACTATTTTTTGCTAAATATAAAATACATTTCAATCAAATATATTTCTAAAAGGAATCTTCATATAAACTTTTTAACTGCACGTTTCATTCAACCTTTATTTATGCATCTCATTGAGCCTCGAGGACTCATTTACAAGAGAGACCTGGCTACAAACAAAGAATGATGACAACAGTGACAACAATAGACAGTTATAAAGAGGCATACAGATTTTTTAACAAATTAAAATAAGATGGCAAAAACAGCTAGATTATAAGGTGAATGTGGAAAAGTAAAAACAGGAACTTTAGAACAATATGTGTGATCACTGGTCAGTGGAAGTTCTGCTGGACTTCTCATTTGGTTCTGGGCGATGAAAACAAATGGTTGGAACCTCCTTCAGTCTCACACGGCCTGACTGTGTCTTTGTGAAGTGCCCTCTCACAAAATGTGCCTGTAGAGTGATACTAGTTTATTTCCTTGCACATTTCTTTCACAGATAAACATTTTGAGCCCTGATTAAAAATGTTTGTGCAGATTAAAGGTGGTGTGACATGATTTTGTAACTATGCATAAAATTGCCCAACATAAATATCTTTTATCATTCAACTATGTTCGTTTTTGCAAACAAACTTATAAATATATTTAATTTTGATTTAAGATTGATTTTAAACTTCGCACCGTGTTTATTCATGGGAAATCCGATTACACACGAATGCACCATCTGTGACGTAGTGTGAGGCAGAGGGCTCAGGTCTTTAATAGCGGACAATTTAAAACCTGACAAATTTAGCAATCTATGTGAAGATTTGAGTTGTTTGTCTTCAGTTGTGGGAAGCAGAAAATAGTTTGGGAGATGGAACAAGAAACAGCAGGATCTAATTTAGGACTGATGCTGATGCCCCACCAGCTGTTAGCACATCAGCTGCTAGCAGCCCATCAGCGGCTAGCTCGGATATCATCAAATTCTGTGTTGTCAACGCCCGATCTGTTTGCAACAAAACGTTCATCCTCAGGGATTACTTTGAAGAGCACGACTTGGACTTTTTCTGCATCACAGAATCGTGGATGTCGTCGGGTGAGTCCAGCGCGCTGACGGAAATAATACCACCAAACTGTTTGTTTTTTAACGACCCGCGACCATCAGGTCGTGGCGGTGGGTTATTAACTATCTTCAAATCAACTTTTGACTGTAAACAACTGTCCATTCCAGTCTCCTGCTCTAGCTTTGAGCTGACTGTGTTTGAACTCGGACATTCACCTGTAACTTTGTGTGCTCTTGTCTACCGGCCGCCTCGTTCTAAGAACTTCATCAGCGAGTTTTCTGATTTCTTGGCTGAAATTACAGCTAAATATTCTCGGGTCGTCATTTCAGGCGACTTCAACTTGCACGTGTGTTGTCCTGAGAAGCCCATGGTTAAGGACTTTTTAGATTTATTGGACTCATTTAATTTAACTCAACACGTGAACTCTCCCACGCAGCAGCGTGGACATTTGTTGGACCTTGTTTTAACATGCGATGTGACCGTTTCAAACCTTGAAATAGGAGACACTGTATTCTCAGATCATAGGCCAGTGAATTTTCAGTTAACCATCCCCCATGTAAATCCTAAAACATGCATTCCTGCACGTAAAGGCAGGAATGTTAACCATTTAACTGCCGCACGTTTCACTGAGGTCTACAACAATGACATGTTAATTCAGCCCCCGGGGTTCCTCTCCAGCACTGAGGAGCTGACAAACCAGTTTGACTCTGTTTGTGTAAAGACTTTGGATAAAGTAGCGCCTATCAAAACGAGAAGACCAAAACTCAGGGCCGAACCGTGGCTGAATGACACGACCAGAGCTGCGAGGCAGCAATGCCGAAAGGTGGAGAGGAAGTGGAAAAAAGACAGTCTGCAGGTCTCTTTTGAGATGGTAAAAGAGAGCTGGCGCCGATATCAGAAAGCAGTGATAACTGCTAAATCACAATACTTCGCTGATATCATTGCTGCAAATTCTCGTAACCCTCGAGTTTTGTTCTCCACCCTAAACTCTGTTCTCCACCTCACTGAACAATCACCCATGGAAGCCTCGACTGAGCTGTGCGAGAACTTCCAACATTTCTTTTTAGATAAAATCGCAACCACCAGGGCTCTCATTTCTCCTCCATCTCACGATCCATCCATCCCACCTCAATCTGTTGCTGTGTTTGACCATTTTGAACCAGTCTCTCTGTCCTCTCTAGAGCAGGTCATGTGTAGCCTGAAACCATCTGGCTCCCCCTTCGATGTGGTCCCCCCTCGGCTTCTAAAGGAGGTTTTTCACACTCTAGGTCCCTCCATTCTCTCTATTGTTAATAGCAGTCTATCCTCGGGTGTGGTGCCAAAATCATTAAAACATGCTGCTGTTCAACCCCTCCTGAAAAAACCAAACCTCGACCCGTCAGTATTATCCAACTTCAGGCCTGTCTCCAGACTCCCATTTGTTTCTAAACTTCTAGAGAAAATAGTTGAGTCCCAACTAAAGTGCTTCCTGGAGGATCACGCTATCCCCGAGCTATTCCAGTCTGGCTTCAAATCCCTCCACAGCACTGAGACTGCCCTACTGAAGGTTTTTAACGACATCTTTCTATCCACAGATACTGGTGACTCTGTGCTGCTTGTCCTATTGGACCTCACATCCGCTTTCGACACCATTGACCATGAGATCCTCATTGCTAGGTTAGAGCAGTGGGTGGGCATCTCAGGATCAGCCCTAAACTGGTTCAGATCCTACCTCTCTGACAGGTCTTTTTGTGTGTCCATCAACGATTTTACTTCTGCAGTGGCGGCTCTTAAATGGGGGGTTCCGCAGGGGTCCATCCTGGGTCCTCTCTTGTTCTCCTTATACCTGCTGCCACTCGGTGCTATCTTCCGGAAACACAATATACCTTTCCACTTCTACGCTGATGACTGTCAAATCTACTTCCCCCTAAGACAAAATGGTACAGGCTCTATTCAACCTCTGCTCGACTGCCTGGCTGACATCAGGGACTGGATGGCTTTAAATTTCTTAAGCTTCAATGATAAGAAGTCTGAAGCCATATTGTTCCTTCCCAATGACACAACCTCAAACCACTGCATTGACCTGTCTGCTCTACCCCTGTCAGAAAAACAAAAAGTCAAAAATCTGGGAGTGATAATGGATCCTTCCATGAAACTCAACAGTCATGTAAACATGATTGTCAAATCCTGTTTTTTCCAGCTGAGGCGTCTGTCTAAGCTGAAGCCCATATTATCCAAAAACACCTGGAGACAGTGATTCACGCATTCATTACATCTAGGCTTGATTACTGCAATTCACTTCTGTTTGGCGTCAGTCAAGCCACCATTGCACGATTACAACTGGTTCAGAACGCAGCTGCCCGATTTTTAACCAGCACACGCAAAAGAGAGCACATTACACCAGTCTTGGCCTCCCTTCACTGGCTACCGGTTCATCTTCGAATCCAATTCAAAATTCTCATGTATGTCTACAAATCGCTGAACAGTCTCGCCCCCGCCTATCTCTCGGATCTGATACACCCATATGTCCCTCCTCGTGCTTTGAGGTCAGAGGATCAGGTACTCTTAATAGTTCCAGAAACTCGCCTTAAGCGCAGGGGTGACAGAGCGTTCTCTGTAGCAGGCCCAAGACTCTGGAACGAGTTACCGCTGCTCATCAAACAGGCCCCCTCCCTCTCGGTTTTCAAATCCCGGTTAAAAACTCACTACTACTCCATCGCTTTCAATGCCAGCTGATGTGTACTGGATCGTTTGATTTATGATCTGCAATGTTTTTATGTTTTTCGTGTTGTACTTCATTGTATGTGTTGCCTGTTGCGTGTTTGTTTGTCCAGCACTTTGGTGGACTTGTTCCTGTTTAAAGTGCTTTATAAATAAAATGGTATGGTATGGTATGGTATGGACAATAAACTGGATTATATACGCCTGCTACGAACGACACAAAAGACTGTGAGAGACTGTTGTGTGTTTGTATTCACGGAAACGTGGCTTAACAACAACGTTCCGGACCATGCTATTCAGCTCGAGAGGCTAACATGCTACAGAGCGGACCGAGCTTTCATCAAGGGAGGTAAGACTCGCGGAGGGGGGCTCTGTGTTTACATCAACAACGCATGGTGTCTGGATGCTGCTGTGGTCCACAAACATTGCTCACCTTTAGTGGAGTTTATTGCTATTAAATGCAGACAGTTCTATTTACCGAGGGAATTTACAGCTGTTATGATCGTTGCTGTATATATTCCTCCAAGCTCCAACAGCAAAGTTAGAGGTGAGGCCCTGAATGAACTATAAGCACATCAGTGAGCAGCATACAGCCCACCCTGATGCATTTTTCCTCATGGCTGGTGATTTCAACCAAGCAGATTTAAAGAGTGTATTTCCAAAAACATACAGAAACATAAACTTCCCAACAAGAGGCAGAAATACACTGGACCAAGTTTACACCACCATGAAAGGAGCTTACAAGGCCCTCCCCCTCCCCCACATCGGCGCTTCTGATCATATCTGTGTTATGCTAAAGCCAGCATACAGGCCACTGGTGAAAGTCACAAAACCAGTTCGCAAGCAGATACGAGTGTGGCCAGAGGGGTCTTCAGAGGCACTCCAGGACTGTTTTGACATCACAGATTGGAGTATGTTCAAAGAAGCTGCTACCACAAACAGCACTTTGAGATTTTCATTAATGGAAAGTGCGTTATAAATTGAATTCATTATTATTATTATTATTATTATTATTATTATTACAACAACACGTGTCTCCAGGACTCAGACACTGTATGTTCATACATCACCAAGTGCATTGATGATGTAACCAACCTCAAAACCATCACTGTTCGGGCAAATCAGAAGCCATGGCTGACAGCAGAGGTTTACAGACTCCTGAGAGCCAGGAATGCTGCCTTCACAGCGGGAGATCAGGTGGGCCTGAGGACAGCCCAAAACAACCTGGCCCGGGGCATCAGAAAGGCCAAGAAGCAGTATTCCAGGAAAATAGCTCACCGCTTCAAGGACAGCAAGGATACACAGAGTCTGTGGCAAGGAATACAGACCATCACGAACTACGAACCATCCCCACAGACCTGTGACAACACAACCTCTACGCTGAATGAACTGAATGACTTCTTTGCTCGGTTTTAGGCATGTAACAGCACACCTGCACAAAAACTCACCCCCTCTCCTGATGACCAGGTGCTGGCGTTGTCCTCAGACATCGTAAGGTGATCATTCATCAAGATCAACGCCCGGAAAGCTTCTGGTCCTGACAACATACCTGGTCGTGTGCTGAAGGACTGTGCAGGAGAACTCGCAGCTGTCTTCACGGACATCTTTAACATCTCACTGAGTCAGGCCATCGTCCCCACCTGTTTCAAAGCCACCACCATCATCCCTGTCCCAAAGAAGGCAACGCCCTCCTGCCTCAATGACTATCGCCAAGTTGCACTCACCCCCATCTTGATGAAGTGCTTCGAACGGCTAGTCATAAAAAGCATCACATCTGTCCTCCCTGCCTCACTGGATCCCTTCCAATTTGCATATCGGCCTAATCGCTCAACCGACGATGCCATCTCCTCTGCCCTCCACACAGCTCTCACACATCTGGACACGAAGGACTCTTATGTTAGAATGCTGTTCATCGACTTCAGCTCGGCATTCAACACCATCATCCCCCAACAGCTCATCCATAAACTGGACAGTCTGGGGCTGAACACCTCAATGTGTAACTGGCTGCTAGACTTCCTGACCGGGAGACCACAGACAGTACGGATCGGGAGTAACACATCTAGCACCATCACATTGAACACAGGGGCCCCACAAGGATGTGTGCTGAGCCCCCTTCTATTCACCCTGCTAACACACGACTGCACACCATCGTACAGCTCCAACCACTTCATCAAGTTTGCGGACGACACAACAGTGGTAGGTCTCATCAGCAACAACGATGAGACGGACTACAGGAACGAGGTGAGCCGCTTGGCCTTGTGGTGCGGACACAACAATCTCACTCTCAACGTGGAGAAGACAAAGGAGATTGTTGTGGACTTCAGGAAGAGGGATGCACAACATGCCCCTCTGACCATCAACAGCACCGCAGTGGAGAGAGTGGACAGCACCAAGTTCCTGGGAGTGCACGTCTCAAAGGACCTGTCCTGGAGCAGGAACACTGCAGCACTGGCCAAGAAGGCTCACCAGCGCCTCTACTTTCTCCGCAAGCTGAAAAGGGCTGGAGCTTCAACCCCCATCATGTGCACCTTCTACAGAGGTGCCATAGAAAGTGTCCTGACCAGCTGCATCACGGTGTGGTTTGGTGCATGCACTGCATCATGCCGCAAGAGCCTCCAGCGCATCGTGAGAGCAGCTGAGAAGATCGTCGGCACCTCCTTGCCCTCACTGCAGGACTTACACAGCAAACGCCTCACTCGGAAAGCCCACTGCATGGCAGGTGATCCCACACACCCACTACACAGCTGCTTTAGACTGCTGCCATCAGGGAGGAGACTGAGGAGTCTCCAGGCTCGAACCAGCAGACTGAGAGACAGCTCTGTTCATCAGGCAGTCAGAATGCTAAACACTCTGCCTGCTCTGCCTCCCCTCCCATTTGAACTGCCTTAACACAAAAAACTTTCTCACACATTATCACTCAACACAAAGTTTTTAACACTGGACTCTGTGTCATCAAACGGGTTATTCACTAAACTCTCGGTCATGTACTCATTCAGTTTGCACTACTTCTCATATTTGCACTAATGTTTGTATTACATTACTGCCTATAGTCATACTACTGTTTACATTCACTGTTTACATTTATTAATACGGTTTACATTTATTACTACTGCTTTACATTTATTACTACTGTTTACATTTACACTACTTTTATCTACACTACTGCAGATACATATACAGCATTCTCTGACTAGCCTTATCTAAGGATGCCAAATGTGCCTTATGTGCCTCACTGCATATGCCACTTTGCCTATATACCAACATCAAATACCTCATACATATACTGTGTACATTAACTTATATGCTGCTGTGCCACTCTTTGC
Organism: Garcialebias charrua; assembly: GCA_038048925.1. Lineage (NCBI taxonomy): Eukaryota > Metazoa > Chordata > Actinopteri > Cyprinodontiformes > Rivulidae > Garcialebias > Garcialebias charrua. The sequence continues at coordinate 392 of JBBPBX010031089.1, read as the reverse complement.
AAATGTCAATGCTAGAACCTTCAGTTTATTTTATAGATATACTTTTTATACTTTTTATACTACTATGCAAAAACTCAGGACAGTATTACACTTTTATTATTTCATTTTATGCTTATGTTCATTGGGTGTTTGGTGTTTCAGGGGTGTTTGGTGTTTCAGTGTTGGTGTAAATTTTCATACTTTTATACTATTATGAAAAAACTCAGGACAGTGTTACACTTTTACTATTTTATGCTTATGTTTATTAAATGTTTTAGTGTTTAGTGTTTAGATGGTTACTGTTGCACCGAGGGACTGAGAGAAACGCAATTTCGGTCCTGTGTATGTCCTGTACATATTGCAGTTCTGACAATAAAGTTGACTTTGACTTTGATATATATATATATATATAT
>JBBPBX010031088.1:11602-26855 GCA_038048925.1 Garcialebias charrua | reverse complement strand
AGATAGATAGATAGATAGATAGATATAGATATGTGTATATATATATATGTGTACTGTATATATATATATATAAATATGTATATATGTATGTATGTATATGTATGTGTGTGTGGAGGAGGGTGTTGCCACCCACTGAAACATCCTTGCCACCCTCTTGCCACCCCATAGATATTTTTCTAGATCCGCCCCTGGTTTTCTGGAACGTTTTATTTTGAAGCTAGTCAGGAGCTGGCCCTGTTCCTGCCGGGAAAAGTGCACTTCTGCTCGTCTGAATCAGCCATACACGCGCGGAAGTCAACTGGACATCAACTGGACAACACAGTCCGTTAGTGTCCACAAAACTTTGTTGCTCTTATCTCCAGAGACATATTGTCACCGGGTAATGAGGCGTTGATTATATGCTGAATGGCTGAGAAGTCCAGCTGGATCTGTTCGGGAAAGTGTCACCTTATCATTTCAAAATAATTAACTTCCGTTAAACTTAGCTTTCATTTCATTCACTTCTTCCTCCTTAATCTTATTTTTCTGAAGCCACAAATCTTTTAAGTAAATGTGCCAACAAGAAAGTTAAACCTAACTTGTCTGTTTGTTTAATTTGAATTCTTGTCTACAGTAGTTATTAAATCAGAACAGTTATTTATCTGCAGTTATTAAATCAGAACTAATCTCGATACAATGTTTAATGTACCCTGATGCATGCTCAATAATCCAGGTAGAAAAATCCAAAAAAGCCATCCTTAGCCACTGGCCAAAAGGATGGCCCAGCACAGAAGATCAACATCATCAGGTCAGGACTCTGCGGTCTACACTCATCTCCAGGCCAGCGGTCACTCTTTCAGGGATGAAGATGTTCACATCCTTGATAGAGAGGAACAATGGTTTGAGAGAGGAGTAAAGGAGGCCATCTTTGTGAAAAGAAACCGTCCATCATTAAACAGAGGTGGAGGCCTCCGGGTTCAACTGTCCCCCACTTACAATGCTGTTATTGCTAGTATCACTCAGCCCTCTGTGAATAGCAAACAACCATCAGGGTGTTAACGATCCATCGTCAGGCTGATGGTCCTCCTTGATCATGTGAGCAGCTGGTTTAGGCTGTCATCAGCCAACTGGTTGATCCACTATGGGAGGGTGCTATTTATAAGACTGAGTTACTTATCAGTTACTTATAAGTTACTTATATTACTTATCCAATATACATGTCATTGTTGATTTTTTTAACTTTATTTACCCAACCGAGGTCTGTCTGCTTGTTTTGTATATAATGTATATAGAAATCTGTCATATCCTGTTGGTTTTGAACTGTCAACATCTGTTTACTGTGATTGTAGTTTTCTTTATTTTCTTTTGATAAGTGCAAATGCCTATTGCCAATGTGACGTGTGCTGCTGACCACTTGACCAGGTCACCCTTGTAAAAGAGATCTCGATCTCAACGGGCTCTACCTGGTTAAATAAAGGTGATTGATTGATTGATTGATTGATTGATTGAGTTGAACACAGCTTCTCAGACTGAGGAAGTCTTTCGGGCGAAAGACGAAACGTTTCTACAGTTTTTGTTTTTTTTTGCTTTGTTTTGTTTTTTGAATGTCCAGAGGACCAGACTTAGCTTTTTTGGAATGTTTAATGTACTTTTATGATTGTCTCAATAAAAGGTTGATCTTTGGTGGATCAACATAAGTTGACGTCTCTCGTGAAATTACATTTGTCTAGTCACAGTTAAATAATTTAATCCGGAAAAAGAGTGAACTCGTGAATATTGATGATAGATATGTGTAGACAAAATGTGCTCAAACCTTTCATCTAAAATATACAGTAGGTAAGTCAGAAAACTGACCAAATCCAATATTATTACATTTGGTGGCTCGTCCGTGCCTCTATATGGGTTAAATTGTGTTTTTGTAGTCTTTTGTGACGGTTTGTTGGCATAGTTTATCCTTGTTTTTGGACTTGGTAAAATAATTCTGGCTGGTGAGTGTCCGGGAATTGCTTTGTTGCATTGTCTGGTTCTTTTCACGTTGGATTTATTTTTGTTTCAATTTTAAACGCCTGGTTGAAGCTGCTGGTGATGAATTTGTGTCTGTGTTTGTGAGACGTTTTATTCTGTGTCGCAAAGCTGCATACATCTTTGCGGTGACTGCCGTGTCACCGCAATCCACCACTCTTCATCTTATTACATTGCGGATTACTGTTGTGCACTGTTTTCACATTTTGCTGGGGATCTGTGGTGCCTATTTCTGTTACAACGTTGTTAGAGAGGGTTCGGCTAACCATCTCTTCTTCTGAACTGGACCGGAAACTGTCCGGTTCCGACGAAGACTCTGTTGTTTTTCAACAGTTAGAAGTGTTGTCTTCCTCTGGTATACTCGGATACTTGCCTGTATGTGATTTGGCTCGTTTACAGAATTTTCTGTGGTGTATTATACGTTTATCTTGTGAAAAAGTGTCCAGAACTTTTGGGTGGAGCTAACGTTAGTCAGAGTCAGAGAGTCTTTATTGTCATTTGCACCGCATGTGGTACATGTGATGAAAACGAGATTATGTACACGGGGTCCCAGTTACATCCAACAACAAATGCAAGAGAAAAACAGTAATAACATCTAGAATTAACTAAGAAAAACATCAACTAGTAATACACTAAGCCCTAATATAGTGGAAAAACATCATTATAAACAGCAGCACGAACATGAGTCTGTATGAGCAGATGGTCACAGATGAACACAGCAACAAGAAAACAGATCAGCATCAGCATGATGTGATATTTTGCAGTGTTTATTTTTATTTTATTTTTATTTATTCATGAGTCTAACAGCCTCAGGGTAGAAGCTGTTCCTCAGTCTAGTGGTTCTACATTTGATGCTCCTCAACCTCCGTCCTGAGGGGAGTGGGGCAAAGAGTGAGTGTGCTGGGTGAGTGAGGTCTTTCATGATGCAGGTGGCTCTTTTCCTGCATCTGGAGGTGTAAATGTCTGTGATGGTGGGGAGACTGACTCCGACAGACCTCTGTGCAGACTCTCTGTGTGTGTTAGCGTCCCGGAGCTGAGGCTGCAAGCGCTGTGATTGTGTGTTGTGTTCAAAAAAGTTGGTTCTGTAGACTGCTGGTTGTCAGAGTTCATTTGTGCACACAGTTCTGACAGTTTATCTGTTTTGTTTCGCTTCTGTGCATGTAATATCGTCGAAGACTGCTTGACCGCTGTGTTTTGTGATATTTATAAATGTTTAAGGGCGTTAAAAAAGTCTGTTCGACGCTAAAATCCGACGACCTGGAGGTCCGTGAACGTGTCGTTTGAACGGCTTGTCACCGTGTGTGACGTAGAGGGACGTGAGTTATAGAAGACTACATTACCCATGAGCGCTTGGGTTAAGAACTACATGTTTTGTCTTCGATGTGAGAGTCGGTTACGCTGTAAGTGGTGACGCGTGCAGGGTGGGGACGGCCCACTCCTCGTCAGCTTTCACTTCAGCTGCTAGCCCGGACAAGCTTCAGGCTTGTTTGTCCATTACTATCTTTGAAAGACTGTTTCATCGCAGTGTTTTTGAGATTTTAATGGGTGTATTGAGTCAGTTGATGTGAGACTACCGAACGCCATGTGACCAGGTCACGTGACACCGGAAGCTGCAACTGGTTTGAGGGAACCGACCATTTTCTTTTAAGAAAAAGTTTAAAAATCACAGTACCTGTTCTAAACGGTGTTAGTCACATCGAGTTGTCGCTTATACGAACGCAGTTCTAGCGATCATCACGTAAAGGCTCTAACTCTTTCTGTAAGTTCGCTTTTAGTACGTTTTGTTGGGTGCTTTTCGTGAGCTAAAAGCTAAGGCTCCGCTCGTGGGTGACAACAGCCTCTATAGCGGTCAGAAAGAGAAATTACAGTCGCTATGATTAAAGCATATCAGCTTTGCACCCCCACAGTTTATTGGTGAGTTTGTTTGTTTACTTGGATGATATTTCCATTTATTCCAGGAATGAGGATAAACAAGTCACACATGTCCGGACGGTGCTCCAAAGACTGTATGAGAACCAACTTTTTGTAAAAGGTGAAAAATGTGCTTTTCACACTTCTTCTGTTGCTTTTTTGGGTTTTATCTTTGGAGAAGGACACTCCAGGGTAGACCCCGAGAAGACTAAGGCAATGGTGGAGTGGCCGATCCCTGAGACCAGGAAGCAACTGCAACGGTTCTTGGGTTTTGCAAACTTCTACAGACGCTTTTTTAAGGACTACAGTCGCATCGCAGCGCCTCTATCCCAACTCACATCCACCAACAGAAATTTCAGATGGACCTCGGAAACCAACTCTGCTTTTGGTAAGCTAAAACAGCTTTTTTCTTCTACACCCATCCTCTGTCATCCAGACATCACTCGTCAGTTCATCCTGGAGGTGGACGCTTCTGACACTGGGGTAGGAGCCGTTTTGTCGCGGAGGTCACCTTTGGACAACAAAGTGCACCCATGTGCATTTTTATCTCGCCGTCTGTCTCCAGCTGAACGGAATTATGGCGTGGGCAACAGAGAACTACTTGCTATGAAACTGGCACTAGAGGAGTGGCGTCACTGGCTTGAGGGCACAGAGCTGCCTTTTCTTATTTGGACTGACCATAAGAATCTCACTTATCTCAGAGATGCCAAACGTCTAAATCCCAGGCAGGCTGGTCACTGTTTTTTAACAGATTCAACTACACACTGACTTTCCGACCGGGTTCTAAGAATGTTAAGCCTGATGCTTTGTCTCGCCAGATTTCTCCTCCAGATGCCCCAGAGGTTGAAGAGAACATCTTACCCCCGGCTTGCATCGTTGGGGCACTCACCTGGCCCATTGCCCAAGAGGTTCGTGAAGCCCATCATACGGAACCAGACCCTGGCACAGGACCTCCTGGTACGTTCTTCGTTCCCACTGCCATGAGGTCCAAGGTACTCGAATGAGTGCATACGAACAAGCTCTCGTCACCCAGGCATTACACGTATGTTGTCATTAACCAAGACCCACTTCTGGTGGCCCACTTTGTTCCAAGACGTCAAAGACTTTGTTGCAGCTTGTCCCACATGTGCCAGGAAGAAGACTGGTACCTAACCCCCTGCAGGTCTTCTCCAACCGTTACCCATGCCCAACCGCCCATGGTCTCACATCGCTGTTGATTTTGTCACCGGCCTACCTGCCTCCATCTGAGGGTAACACACCATTCTCACTGTCATTGACAGGTTTTCTAAAGCAGCCCATTTCGTGCCTCTTCTTAAGTTGCCTTCTGCTATGGCGACTGCTCAACTCCTTGTACAGCATGTTTTTCGCATTCATGGTGTCCCTTCCGACGTGTTGTCGGATAGGGGTCCCTAGTTCGTCTCTCAGGTGTGGCACAGTTTTTGTGGTGCCTTGGGAGCGTTGACCAGTCTCACCTCTGGCTATCACCCGTAGTCCAACGGTCAGGCCGAACGGTGCAACCAGGAGCTCGAGGCCACCCTTCGATGTCTCGTTGAGGGCAATCCATCTGCCTGTAGTCGACATCTGGTTTGGGTGGAGTATGCCCACAATGTCCATACTTCTGCGGCCACATGTATGACACCTTTTGAGGCTTCGCTGGGATATTTGCCCCCTTTGTTCCCTAGTCAGGAGTCGGACATCTCGGTGCCGTCAGTGCAGCACCATTTTCGACGCTGTCGGCGTGTCTGGCGACAGGCTAAGGCAGCACTTCTCCGCACGGCCGCCCAAAATAAGAGGTTTGCGGACCGCCACCAATCTTCTGCGCCCTCCTATCAGGTGGGTCAGAGGGTTTGGCTTTCCACCAGGAACATCACCCTGAAGGACACCCCGAGGAAGTTGGCGCCTCAATTCATCTGACCTTTCCCTATACTGTACTCCGATCGTCAACCCCTCTGCGGTGCATCTTCAGCTACCTGCTTCCATGAGGATTCATCCGACATTTCACGTGTCCCAGGTCAAGCCCGTTTCTGAGAGTCCTTTGTGCCTGCCTGCCAGCCTCCTTCCACCTGCTAGTCTCATCGACAACCATCTAGCCTTCACCGTACGTGCCATTCTGGATGTGTGCCATTGTGGGAGAGGTTTTCAGTATCTTGTGGACTGGGAGGGATACGGCCCTGAGGAACGGTCGTGGATTCCTCGCTCCTTCATCCTAGACCCCAGTCTGATCACCGCCTTCTTCAGGGCTCACCCGGAGAAGCGCGTCAGTGCTCCTGGAGGCGCCCCTTGAGGGGGGGGTACTGTAAGAGTGGCACCTGCTGCAGCTCCAAGATGGCCGCCAATTATCCACAGTTGATGGTCATCCACCTGACGAGCTCCATCTATTCTTATGGCTGCAGTCAAGTTCTACTCTTCGCTGAAGCATTTTATGCATACACACGGTATTTATGCTTCTAGCCAGTTTGTGAGTACATTGAAAGAAACTTACCCTGTTCTTGTTGTGTTCTCAGTCCTCGTGATCCTGGTTCCAGCTCTCTGCTCGTCGTGCTTTGCCCTCCAGCCACTTGCCTGTCTCTCTCGCCCTCTGGGACTCATCTCAAGGAGTTAAGGATTCTCTGGAACAATCATCCTCCTCTTTTCATCCGTAAGGAAAACATCAAACAAACAAGATCAGTTATTCTGAAAGAACTTTCTGGTCAAGCCCATCTGACTGTCTGCTTTTCATCTTCCAGGAAATCCAGAGGACCCATGTACATTTGTAAATAGTTATTCCCACTGTAAATAATAAACACTGTTACTTTTGCACCTTTTCGTCTTGTGTCGTTCTGGGTCTCGTTACCAACTGGGTTACATTTTGAGATTATAACAGCATCTGCAATTGATAAATTAATTGACTCATTTAACTGATCCATATCCACATTTAGGACAGCCTGTTGGATCAGTTGGTAGAGCTGCCACTTCTCAGTGAGCAGGTTCAAATCCCAGTCCAGGTTCTTTCTGGAGGGGGTTTGCATGTTCTCTTTGTACATGCGTGGGTTTTCTGCAGGTACTCTGGCTTCCTCCTACAGACCACAATCATGCATGTTTGTCTGGTTGGTAACTCTAAATTGTCCCTAGGTGTGAATGAGAGAGTGAATGGTTGTTTGTCTCTATGTGTCCCTGTGATGGACTGAGAACTGTCCAGGTATCCCAGCCTCTTGTACAGTGATTGCTGGACATGGGCACCAATGACCCCCGTGACCCCAAAAAGGAAGAAGTGGTGGATACAATAACGGATGGATGGAAGTTTCCTATTTCTCAAATTCTTTTCATACAGATATTTTCAGTTTGAATTACTTTATTTTTCTCCTCTTCAGTTTTGGAAAATGCACCTCTCCTACATTATTTTTTGTATTCCTTGACACCACTTCTGTGCTTAACAGTATGTTTTCATCCTCCTCCCTTACTGTTAGTATTATTTGTCCTACTTTTCTCTTGTTGTTTATTTCTACCACTTCCTCTCATTCATCTAATCACCCGGGACCATTCATTATGTCCTCAATGTCATAAACCTGAGTCACCATTCCAGTCCAGCCACAAACCAGCTTATGATCTCTGCCAAAGAATGTCATCCTTTATTCTTCTTCACCCATCCCAAGCTCTGACCCAGTATCAAACTGCTGGACCACCTGAACTTAACAGCAGCAGATAGTCCTCCATCACAACTGGATCAAGAACAGGTGTGAGAAATTGACCTGACACTCAGGAACTATAGGAGCCACGATAAACATCAGCAAAACACAGAATCTCGGGGGGGGGGAATTCATTATCAAAAGTTGGATTCCCAAGTCAAAATTCGAATTGGCCACCCCAATTATTTGAGAAAACTATACTTTCTATTTTTTAAATGCTTAACAGTATACTCTCCTCAAAATATTGAGTCAAAAACAAGCAATGGGCCGACGTCCATTTTAGTGTATGGTGCATTTTGAGAAAATTCTCTTAAGAAAATCGGGTTGCCACATCAAAATCTAAGATGGCCATTGCTATATATATGTAAACCAATCACCTCTATCTTTTGAGAAAAGAAATTTATAACTTGTTTGTATATATGTGGCTTAGTTTCCTCAAATGACTGGGGTGGCAAAATATTATTCTATGCGGACCCTCCCAGCACCACCATTGCACCTGGTCATGGATAAAATGTATCCCTCCACTGGCCAGGTTCACTCACTCCGTACTGCCTTGGAAAAAACAAATTAAATTAAATTAAATTACAAAGGTGGGCATCAGACCAGGGGGGAGCGCTAAAGCGCTAATCCGCTTATAGCAGACCTAAACAATTTGTTAGCTTTACAGCGGATTGACTAACTTTTATAATTCATAAGCGGATTTGCGCTATTTTTATTTAAAATGCAGTACCGCTAATAACTAATTATCTATCAGTAAAAACGTATTTACGGGCTCTTAAATCAACTGGACGACTGCTAACAGACCATATCCTGTCAGCGCCGGATGTGGTCCGTGACAAAAAAGCGTCTCCCCCCCCCCTCAGTCTTTTGGCTAGAGAGAGTGCAGTTAGCAGCCAGTGTGTTACTCTGCAACTTTATTGCTTGTTCTCGAAGAGTCAGACGAAGAGTTTTTAACATGGAGGTTGAACTTATGGATGTTTCTCAGCGGCCTACACGACGCGTCTGGATTTTAAAAAGTAGTTCGCCATTTGCCCTCTTCAAAATGGCGGCCGCGACGGCCACAGAAGCTAAGGACTTTCCAAGAAAACACGGTAAAAACAATTATTTCTTTGCTGAGAAAAAATATATTTCTTAGCTGACTTTATAGCACAAGGTTTTTCTGAGCTTAACCGGTTCAAATGGTCAAATCTGCTGGATTTAAAAAAAGTAGTTCGCCATTTGCCCTCTTCAAAATGGCGGCCGCGACGGCCACAGAAGCTAAGGACTTTCCAAGAAAACACGGTAAAAACAATTATTTCTTTGCTGAGAAAAAATATATTTCTTAGCTGACTTTATAGCACAAGGTTTTTCTGAGCTTAACCGGTTCAAATGGTCAAATCTGTTGGATTTAAAAAAGTAGTTCGCCATTTGCCCTCTTCAAAATGGCGGCCGCGACGGCCACAGAAGCTAAGGACTTTCCAAGAAAACACGGTAAAAACAATGATTTCTTTGCTGAGAAAAAATATATTTCTTAGCTGACTTAAGTCAGATTAAAAAAAAGTAGTTCGCCATTTGCCCTGTTCAAAATGGCGGTTAGCGTGTTAGCATTAGCGTCCGCTAGCATTGCTAATACATAAGTGCTTTAGAAATAGCGGAACTAATTTTTGGATTAGTGCTACCCAACACTGTTAAATTATAATAAGCATTAAAAAACTACCTTTGTCCATTCTTATACGCAGCGTATTACTGCCCACTTACCATACCATACCATACCACTTTATTTATAGAGCACTTAAACAGACACAAGGCCAACCAAAGTGCTGTATAATAGAAACAAAACAAGCAAAGCAGACAGAAAAAAATATAGATAGAAATAGCAACAGAAACTAACTAAAATGGTGAACAGTGTATTTTACAGAGAGGATCAAAACAAATAACGTCATGTTAAAGTGAGAGAATAGAAGTGGATTTTTAATCGAGACTTAAAGACTGTGAGTGAGGGAGCCTGCCTGACACTCAGTGGCAACTCATTCTACAGTCTTGGACCCACAACTGAGAAGGCGCTGTCACCTCTGAGCTTCCGGCGAGTATCTGGGATTGAGAGAAGCATCTGGTCTGCAGACCTCAGAGAGCGCGGTGGGACATAAAGCCTAGGATATAGTTGACGCGTCGCATAGGGCGCACGGCCAAAGTGACGCAATCGCGAAGTCCCCGCCCCCGCGCTTTGGCCAGCGCGTTGGTTTTGCGCGTGGTCGTGCACCTCCTAGATTTTGAAGCTCCGCAAGCCTAGCGCGCGCGCCGAATTGATTGACAGGTCGGGTGTGGACCTCACCGACAGCCTTCACGCCAGAATCTGCAACTGTCTGCGCCGCTGTGGTCGTGGAAACGGCGTCGCGACGCATGGAGGAATGTTTTTTATGTGATTCAAATGTTTTAAATTCCCCGAGCGAGCGGAAAGCCATTTGTTTTTGTTGTGTGATTTCAAACAGTTCTTCTTCTACGGTAGATTTCTTCTTCTACACCCTTTCTTGCAACATATGCACAGGTTTTAGAGGGTACTGCCGCCTGCTGGTCAGTAAAAGAACAGCACTTTGCCATGCGCTGCCGTGCCACACTATAAACGCATGCACAGTGCGCGCGCAGCACGCGCGCTCCAGCTTGCGGACCAAAGCGCGACTATATCCGAGGCTTAAGGCTGCAGAAGGTCAGTGAGATAAGGTGGAGCGGAATTGTTCAGAGATTTAAAGACATACAGGAGTATTTTAAACTGGATCCAAAGGTGAATGGGTAGCCAGTGCAGGGAGGCCAAAACTGGTGTGATGTGCTCTCTATGGCCCGTACCAGTTAAGAATCGGGCTGCAGCATTCTGGACCAGCTGTAGCCGTGCAATGGAGGACTGACATTCCAAACAGAAGTGAATTGCAGTAATCGAGCCTCAATGTTATGAAAGCATGGATTACTGTCTCCAGGTTCTTTTTGGATAGTATGGGCTTCAACTTAGACAGCCGCCTCAGCTGAAAAAAGCAGGATTTAACAATCATGTTTACATGACTGTTAAGTTTCAGGGAAGGGTCCATTGTCACCCCCAGATTGGTGACCTTTTGTTTTTCTATTGGGGCTAGGGAAAGAAGGTCAATGTCATGGTTCGAGAGTGAGCTGTTGGGATGGAACAACATGACTTCAGACTTCTTCTCATTGAAACTTAAGAAGTTTGAGGCCATCCAATCATGGATGTCAGCCAGGCAATCAAGAAGGGGTTGAATACACTTGAATGTATTGGCTCAACAACATTAAGGTTTACTTGCATTTCCTGTTCAAGTCCATTCCAGAAAAATACTCATCTCATAAACTACAAACATTCACTATTCAAATCCCTCAGCGTCGAAGGACATCAGCGTACCGCTTGTTAAAACTGGAGATCACTGCCTGTCGCTCCACTGGTGTTATTCTCGTCCTTTGGGCAGCATTGAAGACACGTGTCAGTCATACCAGACTCAAAACATCCAAAACCTTCAGCGTCTCTGCACAGATCTCAACCCCTCTTGGCAACCAGCCACATTTTAGTTTAGATAATTTCTATAAAACCATATATACAAATGATTTAATTGTGGTTATTCTTAAATTAAATTTAATGTGTAAAGATGTTAAATAAGTTGTTTTTAAAAATGCAATTAATATTCTGTGGAAATTGTGCAATCATTCTGTTTGACAATGAGTTTAAACTGAAAATAACGATGGAGAAACAAAGTAAACAGAAGAAAAGTCTAGACTTTCATCAAGCCAGCAGTCATGCCGATGGATGAATCTGAGTGGAAACAGTTCTGTAGAATCAGTTTGTTACACTGTCAGGAAATAAACACATGCAGAGCTTTAGATGTGCGTGTTACTGATGGAGTTGTTTTCATTCCTACTGAATAAATCAGTGGAATTTAATCATTTACAGCATAAAACTTTTTTCTTTTTTTTTTTTGGCAACTGCTCCTCAGCTGAACAGGAAGTTTTACATTGTGTTTTTGAACATTTAAGGACTCAAAATGGCTAAAGACCTTATATTATTCATGGTGACCCTAACCAGAACCCTGACCTTTGCTATGTCCTTTTTTAAATCGTTTTAAAATGAAAAAATAAAAACTATAATCTCTTTTTACTCAGAGTTAATCAGAGACTGATTCTTGAAAAACAAACAGTCACTTTTTTTCTAAATGACATCATGTGTATATCTCATGAGTTTTGTAAGAAATGTAAATAGTAGGAAATGTATATAATTTCTATTCATACACTGAATTAAATAATCGTTCTTCTTTTTATTTTTTTTTTATTTTTTCTCTCTCTCTGAGTTATTGCCAGAAAGTGGTTTGGTCCACATTTTAACTTGAAATCATGAAACGCTGAACCAATTTTTGTTTAAAAAACCTCTAAGACATTATATGCTCATGAAATGGTTGTTTTTCTGTGTGCATGGAGAGCATCTGCTTTATTGCCACGCCTGCATCTGAAAGCACAATTCATGATGGAATACAAAATGAGGTCAACACACCCAATCTAATGTGTTTATCATTTTATTTTCACCCAGGCACTTTTTCTTCCTTCATCAGCTAAAAAAAACTAGAGAGACAGCCAGAGAGGAGAACCACAACCACATGAAGCTTTTTTAAATATTTTCTCCTCAGATGCCTTGTTGGATGGAGGGTTTGGTTTGAAGCAAATGTGTGTCTCTGTTGCATACCTGCTGGCTGTTGTCTTTAGAAACATCAGAGGGGGTTCTGCTTCATGATAAAGCATCAGAATATTGTGCTTGGAGCAAAACAATCTGCGTCTAATCATCGTGAGAGATTCCTACTCTATGAAAGAGTATCTATTTTTGGAAAAGGAAGGAGTGGAATGGGCGGAGGGAGTCAGAAACTATTTTTCTACTTGTTTAATAATTTACAGACATTACCAATGTACTCATTAGGGCTACTGCAGGGAGAGAACAGGAGGAGTGGGTGCAGTCAGATAGGAGAAGGACCAGATTTGGGTGGAGGGATGGTGTGTGTGGTGGGGGGAGGTAAAGTGCAGAGGAAAGAGAGGTGTTGGAGAGAAGAAAAGAAAGAACAGAAAATACTGCGATATCAGGGGAGTTAGAAGAAGGAAAACAGTTTCTGTCAGTGTCGTGATTAAAAGATTTATGGGACTTTAGAAAGAGGTGGGGAGAAGGGTGGCAGCTTCCCACAGCCCCCTTTCCCTTTGTCTTCTTTGAACTTGGGATGTGTCGACACACTCAGACATTGGTTAAACTTGCCTGATGGCAGATCTGTGAGGCAACTGGGTCTTTGAATTAACTGGTTTCACTGTTCACTCTGAAAGATGATGGGGAGGGGGCACTGAGGGGATGGTCGAGGAAACATGGAATACAAAATGTGTGATGAGGAAACAGATTTTAGTCCTTGTACTAAGATTAATGAAACAATAACAATAATTAAAAAAATTCAGCCATCTTGGTGTGAATGAGCCGCCAGTGTTTGTCCCTGCTGCTGCTCTATTTCCCCCCACCCCTCACTGTTCCTCATCTCCAGCAGCTCAGCATATATACTGTACTGTAAAATATGGAGCACAGAGACCGTGACAAATCACCACGTATCTCTGTATGTATCCCTGAATATTTCATAACCAGGCACGCAGCAGATGTTTCTGTGAAGCACATCAATATTTGATGGTTTGTGTTCCTTGGGACTGTGGCGGTGACAGCGGCGCTCGTGTTAGGGCCGAGCACCTTCTGCGGTTCTGCCCGTTAGCAGGCATTAAGTCTGAGCTGTTCTCTGCTCGATGCTTAATGGGGAAAACAAGTCACAGCTCTGCAAATGATAACGGGATGATCAGTGGGGCTGTTTGCAGGTGGCTAATTAGCCAAGCTTGCTCTTTTTCCTCTCCTGTCTAATCTCTCATTGCTGTGTCATAAGTTTCAAACAGCTCCTCTTTACTTCACTCTAATAGTGTTGATTAATTTCATCTGAAATTACGGTGAAGGTTACAAGGAAAGCATTTGCACAATGTAGAGATGAACACGTGTGGAAAGTGAATGAACCAAAATCTCTGACTGGAACATTTTTTTGCAAAAGGTAAACTACTCTGTGCTTCTCAGCTTGATTGTTCAGGTTGTGTAAGATTTATTTGTCAGCACTCTTCACATATGGCCTGCTCTTAAACTACTTGTTTTGGTTTAGTGTGGATTAAGAAGGGATGGGGGTGGGGGGATTGGGGGTCCCAAACTAATCTGGATTAGCGGCTGCCTCATCCACTCTGGTCATGGCATTTCCCTTGAGAGTGTGGAGCCTGTGTGCACATTCTCTGACACATTTACAGGTTGAAGTACAGAATATGAATGAATGTCTCCCTCACCTAAAAGCTTCCATTAGAGATCACTTAAGGGGCACTGGTCCATTATTGAGTGGTTGCTGTGGGTGTGTGAAGCAGCTTCTTTTAAAGTCAGAAGTGGAGCTTAAGTATTTATATTAGTTGGACTGCGGTTTCTCTGCAGGGTTTTTCCAATGGATGTCTGAAAGAGGAAGGCTTTACAAGAACTATCATTCAGCAATTATACATTTCTCTCTGTCTCATTGGATTAGCTGCTATCAGACTGAAAGCTGTTCTCATCTCCCCCCACACATCGGGCATCTCTCATGGGAGGAGCTGCTCCACACCAAATATCAGAGCTACTACATCATCCAGTAAACCTATGGCCTCAGCTGCTTTTTGATGAACAGCATTTGTCCTTAGTGTGTCAGTAGTTTTATGATTTGCTTGAATACTTGGCTGAAGCTTGATGTTTAAGGGGATTTCTGCTCTGCTTTTGAGTTCTTCTGATCTTCGGTTTAAGCCCTTGTCTGTGTATTCTTTGCAGTTTGACTTAAAAAAAAATCTTTTTTTTTTTATTTGGCTGCAGATGGCACAATTATCCGTCCATCCATCCAGCCAGCCATCCGTCCATCCATCCATCCAACCATCCATCACAGGCATCATGTGCACCACATAATGGTAGCACTGATAGGAGCTCCACTTCAACTTGATCTTTTTTTTTGTTCTTGTTGCTTTTGTTTTTTTAATTTTTATTTGTACCTTCACTGAAAATCCACGGTACGGGTATACCCACGACACACGTAGAATTTTCTGTTGCTACCTTGCCATCCTGCCATTGTGGTTCAGTCCATCCGACCAAGGGCTCAAGCCTGTCATGGCGGCTGTCCCAATGATCCTCTATCTGCCTGCATAGACCAAACTGTACACACCCGTTTGGTTCCGCAGGGAAAACCGTGGATGTTATCCGTCTGCCGGACTCGGGACACGCACATATAATAGATTACAGACAGACAGACAGACAGACAGACAGACAGACAGACAGACAGACAGACAGACAGACAGACAGACAGACAGACAGACAGACAGACAGACAGACAGACAGACAGACAGACAGACAGACAGACAGACAGACAGACAGACAGACAGACAGACAGACAGACAGACAGACAGACAGACAGACAGACAGACAGACAGACAGACAGACAGACAGACAGACAGACAGACAGACAGACAGACAGACAGATAGATAGATAGATAGATAGATAGATAGATAGATAGATAGATAGATAGATAGATAGATAGATAGATAGATAGATAGATAGATAGATAGATAGATAGATAGATAAGATATAGATATATAT
>JBBPBX010031087.1:24247-34756 GCA_038048925.1 Garcialebias charrua | reverse complement strand
ACCCATCGTAGCCACGCTTTAATCTCACACTTGCTTGTTATTTCTGCCGAGTCTTTTACTATTATCAGTTGACTGTTGTCTGTTCCTGGCAAACCATAGTATTCTCTTTTCTGTTTTATATAATGCACCAGACCTTGTTTTAGGGTTTTTTCCTCTATATCTGCGCTGTTTTCCCTAGCTACCCTCTGAACTTCTGGGTGCCAGGACTCAAAACCATGGCCGTATGGGAGAATTACGAACCTCATCTCTCCTGATGTTCCTTCACCTGGCGGGGGAGCTGTTGGATCTGTTCCTCCCCCCCCACGTTCATCGTCCGTAGTTTCAGGAGATCCTGTTACAGAGTCATTTCCAGGTTCCATCTTAGGTGTCTGTTTCCTTTTCACTTTGTACGCTTTCATTCTGTTCAATTCCTCCTCATATTGTGGGAGTATTTTGATTGCTTTTGCATCAGGAGTTGCGCTAGAATGTGCTATCCCCGATGTCTTAGCCGCCCTCTTTACGAGAGGGTCATACTCGGCCGAGGGACTGTGTAACATTATTATGTTTAGCCCATAAGGGGCCTCAAGCTGCTGTGCCCACCATTTTAGCCATGTTCTGGGGCCAGCTGTACGTGTCATAAAGCCTGGGTCTTTTATTACCATTATCTGACGGCCTTCTACCAACCCAGGACTACAGAAGATATTATTTTCTGCTATTTCCTTAGCCAGGTAGGTCTCTAATTCCTTATCGTTTACTTTTATATGACTTCTTCTGTACCTTGTTTGAAGGTCGGAATGCCAAGTAGGGAACCCCTGGCCGTACGGAATTATTTCTATCGGAATCTCATTCTTTGGCTCACCTGCTGTGTCCGGTTCTTGTCGGTTCGGATCGTCCGTTTTGGGCGGATCCTCAGTCTTTGTCGTTGCCGCTGGTGCGGGTTTTGGTCCAGTTGGATCGTTTTCTGTGGACTGGACCACCAGTCCTGTTGGTGCCGCTTCTGCAGCCATTTTTCGTTTTTGTCGTCTCGAGTTTGTCCGTTTTCAAAGCCGACTGACTTTATGTCCCTGTACCTGGGATGAAAACCGACCTGCTGCTAATCTTACTCCCGATCTATGGTCAGTAGATCACGAATAAGCCCTTTTTACCCCGCCCACTGCTGTGGAATTAAGGGGCACTTAGCTGATAGCTTAGACCAGCCGACTACAACTTCTCTACTCTAAGAGGAGTTGTTCTTCTGGCGCTTGTCAGTCCTTTGACGCACGCCTTGTCTCTTGGGAGTCTTTATTCATAAAGAGGGTCCCTTCGTGGTCGCCATGTTTGCTTATCTGAATAATCAGCGAGGTAATCACAAGGTGCGTGACACGCCCTCACTGCAGCCTACCTGCTAACAGGGTCTATTGAACCGGTCCCGGAGTTTGGGTATTACCTTGAACTACGTGGGACAGCTTCCGACTGAAGGCTGTCGATGGGAGAATTCATCTGGACTATTCACCTCCTAGCTTCCATAAGCCACACCCCTTTTTCACCTTGCCCCTCCCTCCACCTCAGCAGCTGGGGACCGGAGGGTTTAGTACAAGGCAACTCATGTTAACGGAGGCTTCTCCCGTGTTTAAGCTCGCTATTGTTACTGATCCAGTTAATTTTAGGATCCAGGAGATCGGATCCTGGGGTATTGTTTTTATATTAAACCTTAGATGCTAATGCTTAACCTTTCAAAACCTCCCAATATTTGATGTTATCTTTGTGAACCAAACTTACATTTCCATGGACAAGTAGTTGATGAATAAAAGTCAAGAATTTTACGTTTTGTTGATTTTAATCAATTATTTTGCAGGGAAGGATCAGCGTTTACAGCATAACAGTACAATTAATTATTATGATTATAAGTAAAGTAAAAGTATTAATTCACCAAACAATCCTCAGGCCTGATGTTGAGTTACTCGATCTGCATAGAGTCTTTGAGGAGGTTCTTTTCTGGAGTCCAGGCTGGAGAGGCTCGGAGGGTCGTCTCATTGATGTCACACAGTTAACACTTCCAATACCCATCCAGTCTTATGGACCAGAATTAGAGTGCTTAATCATAAGAAAATTCCTCATCCAGCTTTATGAGCTAGAGTTTAGAGTACACTCACTCATTTCCATCTCATCTGATTTTAAGAATCAGAGTTAGAGTGGTCTTCTGCAAACACACGTCTCTCCTGACCTTAAGGATCAGGGTTTAGAGTTTTACTTAAAATCTTACCCAGTGTATGTATCTCACCAGAGCCCTCCGGATTATCAAGCAACCTCGAGCCATTAAGTCTCTAAGATAATTGAATTGTCTATTTGCTTCCGCTCTATCCGCGTTTAATTTGATTTGATTTAAATCTAGCTGAAGCCAGGATTCAGTAAGGTGTCTTACAGGCATACCCTTTTCCTTCCTCAAAGTCCCTCGGGGACCGAGAGGGAATACCTGAAGCAGTCGCCTTCAGTCCCTGAGGACTGAGACTCACCTCTGACTCCCTGCTGGTCTGATCTGAAGAAACAAGTTTTGCTTCGTCCTGGCTGTCTGGGTAAAAACTGTCCAGTCTTTCCTCAAAGCTTAAAAATGAAAGAAAAGAAGTCTCTCCCCAGGACGCTTGCTTCCTCCTGTCAGCAAGGAGTCGATCTGAACCACGCCTTGGGTCTTCAGTGGAGCAGGTCAGCTCCAGTTACTCGATGTCTGATGTACAGCTCCTCGACCGCATCATGACAACTTCGGACAGCCTGACAGCTGGACTGCCTCGTCCTGTCGCAACAGGGTGGTTAAATAGAAATCTTAGTCCCGCCTCCTCCCTGGGAGGAGGGGGATAGCTAGTCTGTGATTGGCTAGGTTTGCTTGCTTGGGCAGAGCTGCAGTTCTGTTCTATTCTTGCAATCTCTGCTTGAAGCTACATGATCCCTTATTAGGTAATGAATTTGCTCTTTGTGCTCGAGGCTGGATGATTCACCAGGGCGGAGGTTGACACAACTCTGGTCAGTTAGTTACATCACTTTTTCCAGTAAAGTGTTTGCAAGTTATACTTCCCAACATGTGTGTTTTGCAATAGACCACTTTTGCCACAAAACCATCTTTGAAACATAGTAACACATCATTACAATTGCTATTATAAAAAATGATTAACGCTTTATCATAACAACATCATATTAAATGATTATATTGGTTAAAACCATTTCTCACTTGATTATATTAAGTAAAACACATCTCACTTGATTATATTAGTTAAACACATCTACCATGATTATTGGTAAAAATCATATCTCATGATTATACTGATTAAAACATGTTAATATTAAAATCAATTAAGGTTAAACCAAGTTTAGATAAAAACATATTAAAGTTAGAACAAGTCTTTGCAGTCATTTCTCCTTTCTGCTCTCTGCTGCAGTTCAGCTCAAAATGTTCGTGTGTGTTTACTCATGGTGACTCATTGTGGCCTTCTGCCTGACTTCTTTCACAACCTGTTCTTCGGTAAACCTTAAGACATAGTCAAACTTCTCTTATTTATCTTAGCTTTATAACTACACTTTCTTTTATTCAGACTTTATAGACTTTTCCAATGTTTAAAACACTTATTCTTTTCTGCTCCCCTTGCCGTTCTCCTCCTGTGCTCTGCCTGTCTGTGTGAGCGTGCGTCTGGGTGAGTGTGTGTGTGAGTGTGTGTGTGTGTGTTTCTGAGTGGAGCATTTCTGCAGCACTCTGTGCTCCCTTTCTGAACAGATGAGATAACTGAAGTTGCATAATAGACAAGTCCGGACAAGTCCTAGACAAGACCAGACATGTTTCTACTTCGACAACTGTTATTAATATATTTTTGCACTACTTTCCATAAGCTTTCCTGTACTGATTAATTTTTGTTGGTTTTGAATCCATAATAAACTCACTCTTCTTGACAGTAGTCAACTTTCTTGTATTCACATTTTTTTTTAAAAACAGGCGTTGCTCATCTAAATGACAGACTAAGCTTAACTTTAGCTATTTTTATCTGTCCATTCAGTTTCAGTCACTTTTCTGTAGTGGTGTTGAAGAGTTGACAGGTCCATGAGGAAAACATTGCTCTCTCCAGCGACACACTCTAGATCTTCCTGAGGGAGTAGCCCTTTGAAACGTGAGAGCTCATGTCTTTTATCTTGTCACCCTCTGGAGGAAGCTCATTTCAACTGAACCATGAGAAGCTGAGAACCATGGCCTCAGATTTAGAGGAGCTGACTCTCATTAACCGTGTTTCCATCTATTTTCATTTCGAATTTTGAGCTAATTTTTGAAATCTCGCAAATATGTAAATACAAATTAATGCGGATCAGAAGTGTTTCCATCAACTGGCTTGAAGCGCAACTACCAAGCCACGCACAGCGTCATTACGTCAGACGTCAGCGCATGTCTACAGTAAACAGGAAGTAGCGGTTGAAAACAGAACCCGGCCACACATCTCGTCAAAATGGAGAGAATATTTCAGGTACGTGTTGCTATCGGGCAAGTTGTATTTATTCTGTCATGCCAACTAGTTTTAGCGATGTTACATGTTGTCCGGAGCGGAAACAGCTGATCAGTCACATGACGTGAATGTTCGCTACGGCAGAACTGAGTCGGCAAATCTGTTTCCATCTGTCGTTTTGCGCATCAGCTCTCTTTCGAAACCCCCAAAAACCACCTCAAGCGAGCGTATCAACTTTTGAGCGAATTAGAGGAAGTTAACTCGAATTTTGCAGTTTCCATTCAGCTTTTCTGATGCGATGCTTCAAAATGCGCGTCTAGAAACCTTGATGGAAACACAGCTATTGCAGCTGCTTTACACTTTGCTGCAAAGCATCCCAGAACATAGCCGTGTTTCCATCAAGGTTTCTAGCTGCGCAATTTGAAATAGCGCAGCAGAAAAGCTTAATGGAAACGGCAAATTGCGAGGTTACTTCCTGAATTACGCTAAAAAGTTTTTACGCTCGCTTGAGGTGGTTTTTGGGATTTGAGATGCGCTAAACGACAAATGGAAACACATTTTCCGACTCATTTCTGACGTAGCGAAAATTCACGTCACGTGACGTTCAGCTGTTTCCGCTCCGGACAACATGTAACATCGCTAAAACTAGTTGGCATGACAGAATAAATACAACTCGCCCGATAGCAACACGTACCTGAAATATTCTCTCGATTTTGACGAGATGTGTGGCCGGGTTCTGTTTTCAACCGCTACTTCCTGTTTACTGTAGACATGCGCAGTGCTGACGTCTGACGTAATGACGCTGACGTCTGACGTAATGACGCTGTGCGCGGCTTGGTAGAAGCGCTTCAAGCCAGTAGATGGAAACACTTCTGATCTGCATTAATTTGTATTTACATATTTGCGAGGTAGCTCAAATTTCGCAATTAAAATGGATGGAAACACGGTTCATAAGGCCATGGCTTGAAGACTCCAGCAGAACTTAAAGCAGAGTCAAGACCCTGAGGTTCCTAACTTGGAACATTCCTCGCCATGACTGCACCTTGAGATTCTGTCCATGAACACCACAAACAGGATCAGAGACAATGGAACAGTCCTGGTGGAGTTCAACCCGCCTGGTGAACAAGCTCAACGTTGTCTTGAGGAAATGAACTCTTGCTTTGGTTCTACAGGGAGTGGTTGTCCTCTAAAGCAACACAGACGCCTCACACCCCACAGATGACTGTGGATGAGATGGAACCTTGTCGTGCAGTGTCTTATTAAATATGTTTTTTGTGACTGTGGTCTTGTCTGCCTCAGATCAACAGCCTCTGTAGTTTGGGGCATATTCACCTTTCTCGTGATCATTCTCACACAAGGAGCTCCAGATCGAGGATGACTGATGGCTGTTTTAGTTCTTCAGTTCTGAGTAGATGCACCAAATGTCGTCACCTTTTCACCAAGCTGCTAATGTCCATATAATGTAACACCTTCTAGCCTTGTGTAGATCTACTATTATGGGCTTGACATTCCTGGACAGCTCTTTAGTCCTTCCCAAGGTGGTGGAGAGGTTGGACAGGAGAAAAACTGATTCTGTGGACAGGCATTCTTTTCAACCATAACAAGCTGAGATTAGAGTTGTCTGAAATTGAATAGTAATTGATTTATAATGTGCCATCTGGGCACATAACCAATCTGTAGGAGCCAGAAATCTGCATGGGTTGCAGAGAATTAAATACTTCTTTCCATCAATGATTTGCAGATCAGTTTTTAACATTTACTATGTGAGTTTTTGATTATTATTTTTTTTGTCGTTGCTTTTCTGTTTTTCTCGCTTGAAAAGAAACTGCCATAAAAATAACAGACTCTCTCTCTTTCCTTGTAAGTGTGCAAACTTATAAAATCAACGTGGTATTAAATATTTCCTCCACTTTTAAGTGCAGATTGTTGTGTGAGGAGACCATGATCAAAGATGTTTCCACTGCTCTGCTTCAACCCATTATGCATTCATAATTTATAGTTACCAGTGCACACACAAGCTGCTGCTGTTTATATTCTAGTGTTGTAGAAACACAATGTCTTCACCTTCAACATCGTTTGATTATGCAGCAAAGAGCAGCTCCACTCACGGATACAAAACAGGCACACACTAAATGAACGAGGGGATTCTTGTACATGTGGTTTTAATGTTGTGGCAGAATTTAACCAAATCATAATTTCCCCCAAAGCTATTAAATGCCTTAATGTTTTGGAGGAAGGTGGGGTGGATGTTACGTTCACATTTAAAAGCTAGCATGCACAACACAACACACAACATAGACATCCACTAGGCCTGTTGCGATAAACAATAAATCAATTAATTGCATGATAAATTAAATTTATTGACCTCGTTTTCATTTATTGGTTTATCATTTCATCGTGTCTGTCTCTTTCTACTGAAGACACTGGATGACAAAAAGCTCAACTCCAGTGCTCTTCACTGATCCCTTCCTTTCTCTTTTTTTTGTTGTCCTGTTCGTTATTGATGGCAGAATTATTCTCTGAGTGTCGAGGTGATACCCAACAGATTTACTTTCACAAGCAGAGCATTATGGCTGGCCTCAATGCTCCACTTGATGTATAAATAAAACTTTATTAGGATTTGCTTTGGGTTTGTTTAAGATGTAATGGACACTGGGATGAAAAAACAAAAAGAAAACAAAGCTAAAAAAGTGAGAGAAGGGTTAAAAGAGAAAGAAGGCGATAGGAGTAGAGAGGGAGAGAGGTATAAAGAGAACACACATCAACATCATTGAAGTCTGCCTCTAGACCTGCGGAAAGAAAAAAAGACAAAACTGAGAAACCACAACAACAAAACAACATATACAGTACATATACAGTATACTGATACAAATAACATCATTAGAAAGTCTTTTATACGGTACATGGTAATACAAAATATATTTAGTAGCCACCACAACCCAGCTGAGTGTGAATCTGATAAACACCTGAATCTAAACCCTTGTGTGAGCTGCTTGTCACTATAAGATTTCCCCTTAAGAATGTTTAATAGTGGATGTGGGGACCCACAGACCCACACCACAGGACGTGATGGTAACACAGGGAGGACCGGAGCCAGGGCACCCAGGCCCCGGCAGGCAATCCCCACGGTGGGCCGGCACACACCCGCCCACCCAGCCCAGATCCCGAGAGCCACCAACGCACCGGTGGCAGTGGAGCCCGTCACCAGAGGGGGGCGCGACAGGGGGAAGTAGACCCTTCATTAAATGAGGGGCCCGAATTGATCCAAGAGAGGGGACCACCAAAAACCCAACCTGAGACATAAACAGACACACACAAGCCGTTTTCGCATTGGCCAGCCCTCAATGGCCCGGGCCGCCCCCGGTTTGCCAAAAGCCCGAACTGGCCCGCCCGCGTTCATTACGCATTATGTAGAGCGCAAGCCTTGAAGTGGGTGGGGTGTTCACTTGACGTGGGTGGAGTGTTCACTTGACGTGGGTGGAGTGTTCTTTTAAGAGCGGACACGCCGCTAAAAAATGTTTGTTAGCTGAATACAGTGTATATATCATATATACCATATACCATAATGATGGGGATTTTAAACCCCTGTTACCTTAATAAAAACCACACAAAGATAAACAAGAGAACAGTGTTAAATCAGACAAACAACTTTGCAAAGGGGAAGGGCTTTTAATGTCTTTTGAAACTTAGTTTGGTCTCAAATACATTGTCCTGCACAATTCCAAATTGTACTGGACATGACAAGCTATTTAAACAAGAAGCAGGTGGAGTTTGACAAGCTCTGACGTCTTACAGATAAAACAAACAAGTCATGGTTCTGAGTCATGGTGTTTCTGAGTTAAATTTTTGTTAATGACTGATTACAATTCAGCTTATGTTAGGACGTAAATAACACGAGAAATAGAAGTAGTTACTAAAGTAGTAAATACTTTTTTTTATTTTCTCCAATAAAATACAAACATAAAATAACTTGACCCAGCTGAGATTCGAACTCGTAGCCTACGGGTCAAGATAAAATGTGGGCTTAAAGCCAAGTGCTTATCCCTTTACGTCACAGCGGCTTATTAGTTTTTTTGGAGTCAACCTTTTTTATGAAGGATTTGCCGCCTGTAAAATTCTGGCGCGCGCAGGATTTAGAGATTATCAGTTATATTTTAAAACCCTGGCTACGCGCAAGAGTTAGAGAATATTAGTTATATTTTATAGAACTTTATAGAAAGGCGGAAATGCTCTTTAGGCTATGGGTGCGCGCTTCGTGTTATTTACGTCCTAACATAAGCTGAATTGTAATCAGTCATTAACAAAAATTTAACTCAGAAACACTAATTCAGCTAACAATTATTTTAGGGGTTTCTGTAGTTAAATATTAATGAAATCAGCTCGCGCTGAGGTTGTTTGAATGAGTCCCGCCCCTGCTGCAAACAACGAATCAAATGTGAGCAGTACATGACGTCAAACTGGGTCCGTGGGGCCGGCCCGATAAGAACCACGGTGGAGATGGTTCCAAAACAAGGACGGATCCCGGGCGGAAAAGGAAAATGCGAACACGCCGAACCCGGGTTAGAAGCAGGGTGGAGCCGGGGAGAGCCGGGGAGGGCTGGCCAATGCAAAAACGGCTACAGACAGCCCAACAGAGCCTCTGTCAGGCTGACCATGTGCCCCGCCCACCTGACAGCGACCGCAAGCCCGTCCCAGACCAGGGGCCAGAGCAGCAGGGAGCTGCAGCCGAGGAAGGCCGGCCCATCACACCTAGAGCCCTGCACCACAGGCCAGGAGAAGCCCCGGCACGCCACACATGCACTCCCCCACACACACGGCACCACCACCACGAATGTCACACAGGCCGACCAGTTAGCGCCCCGTCAACGCCAAGTCACGCCTCCGGCCACCGCCCTACACCACCAATGACCACACGCACACTACCACAGCTGACCCCCTGCCAAAAGCCGGCAGCCACCCCAGCCACAGGGCCGGTCATCGCAACCAGGAACCTTGATCAAAAAATCGGAACACCCAGGGAGAACCGGAGCACCGGCCCCACCCCCAACTACCCCCCAAGGCCCATAGCCCATCCACAGCTCAGACCCCAACCAGGCAGCCTACCCCCACTCCCTGCCCCTGACCCCAAATGTCAAACGGAGAACAGGGGTGTAAGGGGAAAAAAATTTAAATAAAAAATAAATAAAAAATATATACCTGTATGTATAAATAATGAATGAGAAGACTCCACTCTTTCCTCCTCCCACTCAAATAAAGGGTTGATGCATGTTGTTATAAAGTGCGTTTAAAATGGGGGGAATGAGGTGGCAACCGGCTCAAACCCACCCCCTCCCCAGAGAGCAGGCAGTGCCCGTTCACCCCACAACCCTTGCCCAGAACCCTAAATGTCTACATGCTACAAATGAGAGTGGGCATAGGTCCTGGAGGTGAGAATGATAAAACATCCCACCACCTGTATGCCACCATGTGCCCACTCCAGACCCTAAATATGCATGTGTTGTGAGAATGTTATAAGTAAGTGTCTAGGTTGTATAATAAAATTGGGGCCCAGGACTCCATGAACAAAGGAGATGGAGGATTCTACACACAGCTCAGTAGTGTACCTGAACCCCAAGGCCCTGTCTGAGTGGTGTTGTGATGGAGTGGGCGGAGGAAGATGTCGGGATGGGGAGGAAGAACTGAGGTGGCAATGTCCTCCCAGGGGGCCAGCTCACCCACTGACCCCCTCTGCCGTCCGGTGGCCAAAAAAAAAAAGTACTACACTCAAAACAAATTAAACGCTTATTTTTAAATTTGACAGTAATTACTAACTGTTGACAAATTTCAAACAATATTATCGTTTATCGCAATAATTTCTGAGATAATTTATCGCACAGCAAAATTTGTTATTGTTATTCATTTTGTAACTTGTTATTGTGACAGGCCTAACATTTACACACATTTACATACACACACTGACAAATACAGTAGTCCCTTGTTTATCGCAGGGGATCTGTACCCTGAAGCCCTGTGATAAGTGAAAAACCACATAGTAGGAATAGTAGTACAAATAGTAAGTAGTAGTTTATTTTAGTAT
>JBBPBX010031087.1:12567-22567 GCA_038048925.1 Garcialebias charrua | reverse complement strand
ACCGTGATAGAGCGATTCCGCAAAAAACAAACCGTGAAGTAGCGAGGGACTATTGTACACACAAACGTATTAGTATAGTAATACTGAAATACCACATTATCAAATAGTGATAAATAAACCCTATACATCTAATGTGCACTAAAATAAAAAAACACTAAAACAATGTGACTAAAGTTCAACAAAATAAATGTGTATCAATCATAAGCCTTTGATGCAGACACAAAACTGTCCTCATTTAGCAGAAACCTTGAGCCAGAGAAAAGGACCACGGTCACTGAAAGCTGCCTCAGCAGACTTGGATAAAACCCAAAGAACAGCTAAAAAGCCTGAATCTAATGAACATGACAATAAACCTTGTCGATTTTACCTTGACTATTAATTTCAGGGGCCACACACCTGCATGTTTTCATCTGCTTGAAATGCTTCTTGCTACCATATGTCAATACTGGGAAAAAAAGATGAACAAAAGGTGATAACATGGACAAACAAAGATTAGCAGGTACAATCAGAAATAGGTTCATGTCATAAATAGACAGAATATTATTAAGTCAACAGAAAATCTCATAAAACATTAGATCTGTTGATGAAAATTTAACTGCAAAAATTCTGGGTTATTTTGGGATGTGAGACTGCCCACGCTTTGGTTGCTTATCACTGTGTTTACAGTTGCATGCACGTACAGTATATGGCTGATTACACTTAAAATGTTATTCTGACTTCATTGTGATGAGTTATGATGACATCTCCTTACCTACACACTCTGTGAGTGATGTCACTCACCTTGAAAGTCACGTTTGGACAGACTTCGGGAACTCTTCTTAATTATGCCTGCAGACAACTGCTGAAGAACAAGTCCTTGTTGTGAGAAATGTATAAATTAGTGTTAGGAAGTATTCATGTACCCTGATGCATGCTCAATAATCCAGGTAGAAAAATCTAAAAAAGCTGATGACAGCCGAAACCAGCTGCTCACATGATCAAGGAGGACCATCACTCTAACGATGGATCGTTAGCACCCTGATGGTTGTTTGCTATTCACAGAGGGCTGAGTGATACTAGCAATAACAGCATTGTAAGAGGGGGACAGCTGAAGAGCTGGTTTCGGCTGTCATCAGCCAACTGGTTGATCCACTGTGAGAGGGTGCTATTTATAAGACGGAGCTGAAAACAGCAGCTCAGACTGAGGAAGTCTTTTGGACGAAAGACAAAACGTTTCTACAATTTTTTTGCTTTGTTTTGTTTTGTTTTTTGAATGTCCAGATGACCAGACTTAGCTTTTTTTAGAAGTCTTCATGTCTTTTCATGATTTATTAATGAGTAAAACAATATGAAGCAACCCTTGTAAAAGGGGTCAGACTGCAAACCTATTGAACCAAGTAGCATAATCAGATCATTTGTGTTCTGCAGGGAAGAACTGAAACAGGATGTGAAGATAATTGGTTCCACTCCAGACCACATTTTGTGTTTGTTCCACAGAAATTAATTTAAAAAAAGCTACCAGACAACTTTAATAATTCCAGATGAGATATGTAGCTTTTCCTCTGCTGTTCACAATACTCCGCCTGTTGTGGAGCAGCACAATATTGAACACTCTCTTCTTAAACTCTATTCCATCAAACAGAAGGAAAAGAGTGACAGTTGTGTTTGGTTGTTGTTACCGCTGAGAGGAAGCATTATTAGGAAATATGTTCTGAAGCCTTATTACGGTACTACAGCAAAGAAGGGAGCTTGAAATGGTTAGCTTAATACATGTTTTTTGTCTACCATTGGGGAGCAAAAAGGAGGCTATAGAAATACCCTCCGTTCGTGCATGTTGCAAGTAGAGATGCACCGATTCACTTTTTCTTTTACTTGCGATCCGATTCCGATCCCCAAATCTTGATATTGTCCGATACCTTTTCGGTGTCATCATCATTATTGATTTTATATGAGGTTGTAATAATCTCCTCTCAAGTACAATTTGTACAAATTTATGCATGTATGTCCAAAAAGGCAACTTGAGATAAGTTTTATTAATGTTGTATAAAGTTAGAATTATTGCACGTTGCTGTCTTGTGGTGTTTAGTGTAAAATACTTCCACACATCGGACATGTTTCGGTGAAAAGTTGGGTAGCCGTTAGCCACAGTGCTGCTGCACGTTTTAGCTGGCTGCAAACTATGAAATTGATTTCCTGAATGTGAGGCTGGTCTTATTACCCTGGGTTTATGAGACACACCTCTGTTCAGGAAATCCATTCCATAGTTTGAAGCTAACTTGCAGAGCATCTGGCAGGGAATCACATGAGAAATTTCAACAGACACAGACATGCATCATGGATCGGAAATATCAGCAGGTTGGATCGGAAAAATACTATACATAAACTATGCTGGTATCGGAGGCCGATACGATACCGGATCGAATCGGCCTCATCCCTAGTTGCGAGCATGATAACTTGAAAAATAAGTGAAGTACAGACTTCCATTTTGGTATATTCTGCATCAAGGAGTATGAAAAGTCCCAATCAAAAAAGTGTGGCTGCCAATGTACATGTAAATTAACCTTGTGAGCTGGATAACTTAAAAAATAAGCAACTTGAATTTCTATTTTGGTTTAGTGTGTGTTTGTAGGGGGTGGGGGTATATGTATGTATGTACCCCATTTATTTGAGAAAACTGTAATGTTATATCATTATATACTGAATATGTTAGGCTATGTTATACTGTATAGCAATATAGTTAGGGTGGCTAAAGTTTTATCCATGGCGACCAAGGCCTTCATTGGCCACCCTCTGGCTCTGCCATTGCACCTGGTGATGGATGAAAGGGTTTCCTCCAATCAACAGGATCTGTCACTCTCTCCTAGCCTAGAAGTAACTTGCCTGTCACCTCCATGCTCTTGAAACTGTGCTGGGAGACACACCAGACCTTCTGGCAATGTCACAAATTGGTGTCGTTCTGGTGGAGCTGCACTGCCTCTGCAACATCTTTAGGGTCCAGGTATCGCCTCATGCTGCCAGTAGTGACACTGACCATAGTCAAATGTATAACTACTTAAGAGCATTCAAAATAGTTCAGGTGGGACAAATGTCTGACCAGATCTATGTCCCAGAAGTTTAACGGACTTGATATTATACTCTTGATTAAGAAGCATTTCTTTAATTTTATTTGAGCCGCGTATTTTACAATAAGGTTACTGTTGAGGACTATCCAGTTCTTGACCGCCACAGCTAAATGATGTTAAACACAAACATGGTTCTATCTCAGTCCTTTTTACAGATATTGAGCTTAAATTTTATGTGGTAGTACCAGAGTCGTACACAATATATACCCTAAGTACTAATAGATTGCACAAGATCTTGTAAAATTGCACATAACATTATTTTCTAGCTTTGACCATTACGTTTGCCATAACTTCCTCATTTTTTAGCATGAGATAATCTCGGTTTTAGACACTTTCATTTCCCTTCAAGTTTTAGTCTCAAACTGATCACTTCAAAACAGCATTTTCTCCGAGGGGACGCTCTCTGGCTGTCGACTTTTCTTGTTCAATTTTTATCATACAAAGCCAGTAATGGACCAGGCTGACATTCTGTTGTGCTGAACTGTTCATCTTCAATCAGTGCAACGGTAGCACAGGCAAAGTGTTAGCAATGTTCCTGCAGCATCAGCAGCCGAAGAGTGAGCACACAAACAACGGGCATTTGTACCATAACAAGTGGGAACAATGAAATTAGGCAAGAACCTTTAGACAGGCGTTTTTTTAAATTGTACGACATTAGGCATGTTGCAATAAACAATAATTTAATTTATCGGCTTCATCATTTCTTTGTGTCTCTCTCTCTCTACTGAAGACACTGGATGACAAAAGACAGAACTCCAGTGCTCTTCACTGACCCCTCTCTTTCTCTTTTCTCTTTAAAATCTGTTTTAACCATCCAAAATCGCGTTTTTGGATCGTTAAAAGCAGCTAAGCTGAGAAGCTAAGCTACGAGATAAGCTAACAGGCCAACCTTGGGGGGGGAAAAAACCCTGTCTTGTCAAAACTCCAAAATTCACAGTTGAAACCAGTGCCTTCATGTAAAAAGTTTTCTCTGCAAAAAGAAGCTGAGAACTTGTTTACTGATTTTATTAAAAGCTTTGTGTGAACAATGCTATGCTAAAGAGCTCAAACCACACAGAGTGTCTGCCATTTTGAGAACCGAAAAAACGGGAACAAGAGACAACCCATGTCACGTCAAGGGGCGTCCCGCCCATTTTTCTTAAAGACACATGCTGCTCGCTCCTTCACTATCCATCCTTCAGTTCAAACAGTCTTATACTGCCATCCAGTAGTCAAAAAAAGGTACTACACAAAAATTAATCAACATCGCCCAGCAAAATGTGTTATCGTGACAGGCCTATACGACATGTACATCTGCAGATAAAAAGTAATTCATAAATAATCAGGATGGGAACAGAAGGGTAGTGAAGGAGCAATGGGGAGCAGGAAACGCATATAGGTGTTGGCAGCTTCTGCACATTTGCAAACATTTAAGATGTTAGAATGCAGAGAAAAATTATATACACTGGAGAGAGTGGGGAAAGTATGGAGGAAAAGGCGGCAGGAACCATGGCTGTCCTCTCTTTGTGTCCAGATGATGACGAAGCATCCAGCAAAGCGGCTGGGCTGCGGTCCGGAGGGCGAGAGAGACATCAGGGACCACAGCTTCTTCCGCTACATGGACTGGGAGAAACTGGAGAACAAGGAGGTGCAGCCGCCGTTCAAACCCAGAGCTGTAAGTGAGACGTACGGATCAAACACAGGAATGTGCAAATCGCATGAAAACACTCCTCCACCTGAGCAGAGAGCAGGAGCTTACTCCTCCTGCTCGGGGTAAATGTGCAGAAACCTCACACCTCCTCCTCCTTCTTTCACTCTTAACTTTCTCTTTATATTGCTGTTTTATTTAGCACGTCTTTTCACTGTCTCTGTGATGTTCTGTCTCTTTCCTCCTCTCCCTGTACGGCACATTGCACACAGGTAAGTCAGAACATATTCGTGTTGCTGCTGAAGAAGGAGAACACGGTTAGCGATCTCTATAGCACCAAAAATGCTAACAGTTCCCGGAGACTTTTTGTCCATTTTGTCCAAAAATTGGTGCCTGAAGTTTGGAGCTGTTGTGTTTTATGTGAGTGAGAGGGTTAGTTTTTTTTAATGGGGCGGTAGACCAAATTTAGATTTTTTTTAGAGTTTGAGCTTGAATTTATAGCAAAGATCATTAAAACAACCGTGTTTGTGTTTGCTTGTTTTTTCCGGCCTATGACAAAATGGGTTTTATAATAAGTGTAGTTAGAATGACATCATTTATACTCGCTCATACACATGCACACGAACATTTGTAGCCTCAGGCC
This sequence comes from Garcialebias charrua, assembly GCA_038048925.1. Classification (NCBI taxonomy): domain Eukaryota; kingdom Metazoa; phylum Chordata; class Actinopteri; order Cyprinodontiformes; family Rivulidae; genus Garcialebias; species Garcialebias charrua. The sequence goes on along the minus strand of JBBPBX010031087.1, from coordinate 17,196 downwards.
TCTCTGCTGCTTAAGAGTTTTTTTCCTGAGTTGAGCTTTTATGCAGCTTTCTCTGCCTGCAGGGGTTTTACACTGTATGTGTGTGTATGAGAGCAAGCGTGTGTGTATGTGTGTGTGCATTTGTTGTTAGGAGTCTAGAAGAAAGTAGAGGTCACCATTAGGACCTGGCAGCTGCAGCACAGATCTGTAAAGTCCTCTGATGTGACGGCTGACATGAGTTTTATGATCTGCTCTCCTCTTTGCCTCTTCCCTCCGTCTGCTCTGTCTCTTCTCTCCGTTTGATCGTGTCTTTCAAACACCTTTGTCTCTTGGTTTAGCTTTACTTCTTTTTTTCGTTTGTTTTGGAATCTCAGTGCAGTTCTTTGATTCTCTGTTGTGCCAGGCTTCTCTCAGAGTTTATTTATAATCTTTTTTATTTATGGCTAAAAACACTCCAAAACTTCTTTTTTTTTTTACTGCGAGTGCTGTGTCATGTCTTTGTGTTAATAGCTGCTTACGAAGAATATTTGATGCTGTTTGTTTCTATAATCAGAAATTAGCTGGTCTTTGATATTTATTTATTTATGGGTTTTGTGTGCAGTGCGTTGCAGAAATTAAAGGTTGAGCTCTTTTGAATGGATTATGACCTAATAACCAGATAACAAACCAACTGAAGGGCTGATTTGTCTATCCGACAAAATAAAAAACTAATTTCAATAACCTGGAATCTCATTTAAAACTATCACTGTACATCCGTCTTTATTCGTGTGTCCCTTCAGCCATCAATAGTCTGATTTTTCCTCCTTCGTCCTCCTGAAGCATCTGTTCAGTGCTGCCGTGCATCGACCCATCTGTTCTTTCATCTGCATAGTTTTATTTGTCCTCTCCATGTTCAGAGTCTTCCAGCCTGTTTGTGTTTATTTGCATGCTCTGAGTCGCCGTCTCAAATGAAGCCTGTCAAGGAGTGCACTACGAAATCCTTAAAATGAGACCGAAATCTTGCAAAATCTAAAAATGTGTGGTTCTGAAATCAGAGTGTTTTAATGGGAAACTATTTGGTTTTTCCCAAAACAAAAAAACTAACATTATATTTTTCAAAAAGCTCATTGTACATTACAAATAGTTTAAATCAGCATTTAACCTTAACTGCAAATTGGACCCAATGCGGGTTTTTTTTGGCTTATTTCCCTAAACTCTCAACAACCTGGTAAATTTCATTAAAATGTTTAACTTAAAGAGATTTAATAAGTCTGCAGTCCTCTGGGTGAGGTTGTCAAAGAAGACACAGCCCTTGTTGGGTTAATTAAAGCTTCATGTTGTGATGGAGATGTGGAGAAACAGTCCCTCTGAGGCACTTCATAGAGAAAATGTAGTTTTCAGGTTAATACACTTAGAGCTATGTGCATCTCCAGCTTTAAAGCTTGTTTTGTTCTGCTGTGGTCAAAATTAATAAATGGGTGATTTGGAAAAACATAGATACAAAAAGGAAATTAAAACAGGTCTTGCATGATCTAATATTGAATTGAAAAATAAAAACGCAACTTTAGCTTAAATAAGGTTTCATGTCACTGTAATAATAAATATTTCAGTACCTCGATACTTGGCCGTTCGACTTTCACGGACTCACTCTTTCACAGGTTTTCAACGTAAGATTGTACGTGATTGGCAATAGGGAAAGACAGACCCCGCCCCCTCCTTTCTCTTTCTGAGGCTGTTGTATGTCTCTGCTCTGCTGTGAAAGACAGCCTCAGAAAGAGAAAGGAGGCAGCAGGATGGGGTCTGTTTTTCCCCATCGCTGCTGCTCATGGAGCAGGAATGAACAAATCAGATGAACAAATGTAGAATATTGGAGAAAATGCTTAGGTGGAAAAATAAGAGTGAATCAGTTTTTTTTAAAGAGATTGGCTGAGCACAGCTGAGTGTGGCTCACTCCAGTGTAAAGCCCCCAGTATACTCCCGCGTACGTCCATCCACGGAGGTCCGCGTGGACCTACGCAAGGCTAGGGCTTTAACAGACTACTCGAGTAATCGACACATCAATTCCTAGGACATCTATCGAGTTTTTTTATTTCACATTGAGTATTCGTAGTGACGTCATCATGAACAGAAAATGAATCAACTTCCTGTTTGGAGCATGCTGCGAACCGGTGTTACACACAATTCTGTGACCACCGTATATTGTGACCATAGGGGGCGGTGTTGCATGCACTGTTGCAGGTCACAGAATATAGTGTAACACCGGGTCCAATCGACCGAACCGGAACCAGCTTCCACTGACCTTGTTTTACAAACAAAAAGCAAAAAATATTAATCTCTAAACCTATTTAAAAAAAACTATAAACATATTAATCTCTAAAACTAAACCTAATGCGCAGCACCGCTGGCAGTGGTGCGGGGTGGTCAACCGCCCCACTGTTTTTAGTTTCGTTTTTGACGTGCCGCACGTTTCTTTAACTTTTGAAGATTAATAATAATAACTAATAGTTTTGGTTTTCCTGTGACTTATCACATAATAAATGGTATTCCAGCATAATGTACACTCCCAATGTATTTTTTTTGGTAAATATTAAAAAAAAAAAATTTGCATTTTATTTATTTATTTATTTATTTTGCATCTTAAGATCCTATGACATCATCAACTACTTGAGTTCTACTCGAGCTTTATTATGTTAATGTCGAGTTAAAAAATGATGTACTCGTTCAACCCCTACGCAGGGCATGCCCGCGCAAAGCTCAATTTTTACGACCGCGTATGTGGACGTGGTGTCGCAAAATAAAGTGCTCGGCGTCGGACTGTTTTGCATGTAACACCAATGTATTAAATTCCCCTTCTTTATCCCTGATCTGGCCTTTTCTTTTGTTATTTTTGCCAAAAGGCAAGCGATCTCTTCCTCCTCCATTGATGCCATGACGTTTGAAAATTCAAAACGTATTTCAAAGCAAGGATCAATTTCAGTGTATACATTAATTCCAGTAAGATACCTATGTTCTTGGTTACAGTTTTCTCAGCAAGAGTTTCATCTGACTCTTGACGTTCTCTGTCACTTCGTCCGCATCAAATTCAGTTTACGGAAAAATTCAATAGATTTTTCTTGGCTTCAAAGTTGGCCGACTGTCATGAAAAGTCTGCACTAAATAAAGTTTGTTCAGTTTTGAAGTAAAATGAGAAACAATAAAAAAAAAATTACTTTAAAATTTAATCTTGGGGATCAATCAAATAAGATGTTATTTATGGCCGTATTTGGCCCTTGAGTTTGATGTGTGACCTAAAAAAAAACATACAAAATCATAACAGTTAACTTTATACAGTAGTACTCATGTAAAAGTAGTTATTGTGTAGTATAATCCTCCTTCTTAGCCACTTTCCTCTTTATCCACAGTATTCCTACGCCCCATGATGCTTTGCGCGAAATGTGCACACGACTTCCGGTTGACCGGAAACACCGTTTGTTTACATGCGAGTAATACAGTTGAAGACAGTCCAAACTTTGTTGTTTTAGTTCATTAAAAATGTGGGAACACCACTCGTTTTGTTAAAAGAGGAGGGACAAATAAAAAGAAATTACAGATGTTACCTGATCGCGCAGACATAATTTAAAAATAACGCGTTTGCTCCGGCCTCTCGGCTAAGGTTTATTAGCAGCTATCTCGGCTAAAGATACCAGTCGCGTCTGAGATCTATCGTTTTAAGACAGTAAATCTTCCAAAACTCTCATTAATAAACCCTCCCCGACTAAAAAGATGTTACCTGATCGCGCAGACATAATTTAAAAATACATAAATAGCGAACGCGTTTGCTCCGGCCTCTCGGCTAAGGTTTGTTAGCAGCTATCTCGGCTAAAGATACCGGTCGCGTCTGAGATCTATCGTTTTAAGACAGTAAATCTTCCAAAACTCTCATTAATAAACCCTCCCCGAATAAAAATATGTTACCTGATCGCGCAGACATAATTTAAAAATACATAAATAGCGAACGCGTTTGCTCCGGCCTCTCGGCTAAGGTTTATTAGCAGCTATCTCGGCTAAAGATACCGGTCGCGCCTGACATATATCATTTTAAGACAGTAAATCATCCAAAACTCTCATTAATAAACCCTCCCTGAATAAAAAGAAATTACAGATGTTACCTGATCGCGCAGACACAGCCATAGAGTAGGATGCAGGGACACTCTTTCTTTGTTTTGGGTCCGTGTTGAAAACACTGTTGTTTTAGCCAAAGATTTAGCTTGGTCCGGTTGTTGGTGCAGCCGCGAACAGCACAGCAGGTACCTGAACCCCGGTAGGACATTTCAGTAAACGTTCCGTTTAAACAAAAGCTGTGTTTGCTCCGATAAAATGAATGAAAATAACTTTCAAAAACACCCGCGATCCATACTCCGCCTATGGAATAAAGGCACTTCCGGTGTCGGACAGGAAGTACAATGCACATTCGCTTCTACAGTGACACCCCCAAGAATACTGTGGATAAATAGTGTGGAAAGCCTGTTAAGCTAACACTAGCTAATAAAACAGCTGGGTTGTTAGCCTTTAGCGAGCCTACAGTAAGCTGTTTTATAAAACATGCTAACTCCCAGAGCTTGTTTCAAAAAAGCTTTTCTTTAAAAATAGAATTGTTGGTGCCGCTCCAATAGCCGAGCCATGATTTATTCA
>JBBPBX010031086.1:19488-30149 GCA_038048925.1 Garcialebias charrua | reverse complement strand
GACTAAAGTGTGAATTGAGGATCTGTTAGATTTGAGGTTACGTATGTACTGGTAATGGTTAGGTTTAGGGTAAATGTTAGGGTTAGGCTATAGAAATGAATGGAAAATGAATGGAAGTCAATGCAAAGGACCCATAAATATAGCAAAACAAACCTGTGTGTGTGTGTGTGTTAGCTGAACCTCTTATGAACCAGTAGACACACATTAACCTCTGGTGCAAAGCGGTCACTACAGTGGACAGCTGGTTAAAAGTCATTGTTTCCTAAATGCGGTGGAATTCATATCAGTCCTTAGAATTCTCTCTACTGCTCCCCTCCGTTGAGGTTAATTCAGTGGTTGGTTGTTGTAACTACAAGTGAACATGATTGGAATCCAAGATGGTTGGCAGACAGACACACTTGTTGACCACTCCTGGAATTTCCTGTCAATCCTTCTGTTCTCGGAGAATCCTAGAGGTAAAACATGTGCTGATATGCAGGAGTATCTAAGTAGCAATATCATTAGTTTAGTTTGGAAAATTTTATTTCAAATAAGCAGGAAATTACGATTAACCCTGTGTCCAACACTCTCCTTAACAACACTCCGCGACCAGAGGTGGGTAGGAACGAGTTACATTTACTCCGTTACATTTACTTAAGTAGCTTTTTGAGAAAATTGTACTTGTGAGAGTAGTTTAAATGTGAAAGACTTATACTTTTACTTGAGTAAATTTTAGGGGAGAAAACCGCAACTTTTACTCAGTTACTATGGGCTTTCTGCCGATCGCTACAGTTACTTTTGTTTCAAGTATGTAAAAACATTCGCAGCAAAATTATTGCGTAACTTATTGTCACCTGACATGTAACCAATCAAGTGAAGCCAACCAGTCACGTGACCACAACAAACTCTCCGCGCGGGCCATGTTGAGTGACGTCGGAGATTCTGGTAAACAGTTAGTGCTGTTTATAGGATGTCAAAATGTAAGAAAATGAGTTCCAACATTTACTGGTAGAAACAAAGTTTTGCAGAAAGTCAAGTTTATTATTATTTAGCAGAATTATTTGGGCTACAGTTGCCTTTGTGGTTGTTTTTTTATTTACAACAAATGTAACAATGTAAAAGATAAGTGGTTTATTTCTAAATCCTTTTGGCTGGTATTGCCTTTTAATTTAAAACAATGTATGTTCAGTCTCATTAAAAGTTATGTTTCCTTGTAAATCCATTTGCATGTTATAAATTAATGACACGAGATGGTACTCCGCAGTTACTCACTACTTGAGTAGGCTATAATCAAAGTACTTTATTACTTTTACTCAAGTAAATTTTTGGAAGCGTACTCACTACTTTTAGTTGAGTACTATTTGGTTCAAGTAACAATACTTTTACTTGAGTAAAAATTTTGAATACTCTACCCACCTCTGTCCGCGACCATCATCCCAGTCCCAAAGAGCTCCACAGTGACTGGTCTGAATGACTATAGACCGGTGGCTCTCACCCCGATAGTCGCTAAATGTTTTGAGAAACTGGTCATGTCCCACATCAAGGCAACCGTCAACATCAACGAGGACCCTCATCAATATGCATACCGCGAGAACCGATCAACAGAGGACGCCATCTCCTCTGTGGTCCACACTGCTCTCACCCACCTGGATCAGAAGGACTCATACGTGCGTCTGCTCTTTGTGGACTTCACATCTGCCTTCAACACCATGATCCCCCAAACTCTGATAGACAAACTATCTACACTTGGACTAAGCCCCTCCATTTGTAACTGGGTACTAGACTTCTTAACAAACAGACCACAGTCCGTGAAGATCCACAACTTCTCCTCCTCCACCATAACCCTCAGCACTGGCTCTCCCCAAGGATGTGTGCTGAGCCCTCTTCTGTTCACTCTACTCACATATGATTGTACAGCCACACATCCAGGCTGTCATATTGTAGCTCGTCACAGCACTGAATCTGCACTGCTCAAAGTACAGAATGACATTCTTCTGTCCCTGGATGCAAAAAACCCTGCTTTGCTGGTGATGTTAGACCTCTCAGCAGCTTTTGACACCGTCGACCATCAGGTACTAATCAACCGCTTGTCTCAGCTGGTTGGCCTCCAGGGAGCTGTGCTTGAGTGGTTCAAATCTTACCTGTCTGGGAGAACTTTTTCTGTCATGATAGGCGATCTGTCCTCCTCTTCATCAACCCCTCTGACCTCTGGCGTACCACAGGGATCTATTCTAGGGCCAGTCCTCTTCTCTCTTTACATGCTGCCATTAGGATCAATCATTGCACGTCATAACCTGTCTTTTCACATGTATGCAGACGATTTACAAATCTATCTGCCAGTCACTCCCAACCCCTCACTCAGTTCAAACACTCTTGTCAACTGCTTAAATGACATTAAGCACTGGCTCTCTCAAAACTTCCTCCACCTAAACACAGATAAAACTGAATGCATTTTATTTGGTGCACCTGGTGACACCAGCAACATCCTTCCCAGTCCCAGTGTTGGTTTTCCCCTCCCCCACTTCAACCCGGTGGTCAGAAATCTTGGAGTGCAGCTTGACTCCAACTTAAAGTTTGATAAACAGATCAGTTCTGTTGTCAAGACCAGCTTTTTCCAGCTCCGTCTGCTCTCCAAAGTCAAGTCATTTCTCAGCCGTGGTGATCTGGAGAAGGCCATCCATGCCTTTGTGACCTCCAGACTTGATTATTGTAATGCTTTGTATGTTGGTATTAATCAATCCTCCATCTCCCGTTTACAGCTTGTACAGAACTCTGCCGCGCGCTTTTTGACCAACACACGAAAATATGAACACATCACTCCTGTCCTGTCCTCTCTACACTGGCTCCCGGTTCAGTTCAGGATACAGTTCAAGCTGCTCCTGTTTGTTTTCAAAGCTCTGAATGGACTTGCTCCTCTGTACATCTCAGAACTTTTGAAAGCCCATCAGCCCGGCAGAGATTTATGCTCTGCCAGTCAACACCTGCTGGAGGTGCCTCGCTCAAGGTACAAACAATGGGGAGACCGGTCATTTTCTGTTGCCGGTGTTCTGTGAAGATTGGATGTATCATGAAGATGCCATACGCGTAGCACAAACGCATGGATATAGCTGTGAAGATTGGATGTATCGTGAAGATGCCATACGCATAGCACAAACCCACGGCTGCACCTATCCGCTGTGAAATCTGTATATTCTTCAGTTTAACAGCTGAAAAAGAAACTAAAGAAACAAAACAAACACAGTTGACACATCAGTAGGAACAAATTGAAATATAGAATAATGAAAAAATATAAAATACAAAATAATGTAAAATACATTTAGGAGAGTTAAGGATAAGCGAGTCTAAAGAGATGTGTTTTCAGAGCAGTCAGAGAAACTAGCAGTTTATTATGACACCTCCACTAGCTGGTTAACAGCTGTATGACATCTTCACTAGCTGGGTAGCAGCTGTATGACATCTTCACTAGCTGGGTAACAGCTGTATGACATCTTCATTAGCTGGTTAACCACTGTATGACATCTTCACTAGCTGGATGACAGCTGTATGACATCTTCACTAGCTGGGTAGCAGCTGTATGACATCTTCACTAGCTGGTTAACCACTGTATGACACCTTCACTAGCTGGTTAACCACTGTATGACACCTCCACTAGCTGGTTAACAGCTGTATGACATCTTCACTAGCTGGATGACAGCTGTATGACACCTCCACTAGCTGGTTAACAGCTGTATGACATCTTCACTAGCTGGGTAACAGCTGTATGACATCTTCACTAGCTGGTTAACAGCTGTATGACATCTTCACTAGCTGGGTAGCAGCTGTATGACACCTTCACTAGCTGGTTAACAGCTGTATGACACCTTCACTAGCTGGTTAACCACTGTATGACACCTCCACTAGCTGGTTAACAGCTGTATGACATCTTCACTAGCTGGATGACAGCTGTATGACACCTCCACTAGCTGGTTAACAGCTGTATGACATCTTCACTAGCTGGGTAACAGCTGTATGACATCTTCACTAGCTGGTTAACAGCTGTATGACATCTTCACTAGCTGGATAACAGCTGTATGACATCTTCACTAGCTGGTTAACAGCTGTATGACATCTTCACTAGCTGGATGACAGCTGTATGACACCTTCACTAGCTGGGAAACAGCTGTATGACATCTTCACTAGCTGGGTAACAGCTGTATGACACCTTCACTAGCTGGTTAACAGCTGTATGACACCTCCACTAGCTGGTTAACAGCTGTATGACATCTTCACTAGCTGGATGACACTCCACTAGCTGGTTAACAGCTGTATGACATCTTCACTAGCTGGGTAACAGCTGTATGACATCTTCACTAGCTGGTTAACAGCTGTATGACATCTTCACTAGCTGGATGACAGCTGTATGACACCTTCACTAGCTGGGAAACAGCTGTATGACATCTTCACTAGCTGGGTAACAGCTGTATGACATCTTCACTAGCTGGGTAACAGCTGTATGACACCTTCACTAGCTGGTTAACCACTGTATGACACCTCCACTAGCTGGTTAACAGCTGTATGACATCTTCACTAGCTGGATGACAGCTGTATGACACCTCCACTAGCTGGTTAACAGCTGTATGACATCTTCACTAGCTGGGTAACAGCTGTATGACATCTTCACTAGCTGGGTAACAGCTGTATGACATCTTCACTAGCTGGGTAACAGCTGTATGACATCTTCACTAGCTGGGTAACAGCTGTATGACATCTTCACTAGCTGGATGACAGCTGTATGACACCTCCACTAGCTGGTTAACTTACAATCTAGCACCCTTCGTGTTGCGTTTTTGAAAATACTGTAATTGCAATTACAAGATAAAAATTAAAAAAAGAGGGTTTGACTTGGGACCCGAAGGACGCGGGTTCGCGTCCCGGCCACTACACACCTTGGGGTGTCTATGAGTGCACACCTATTTCTCCAGCTCCCCGAGCGCTTTCTATGGCTGCTCACTGCACCACCTGGTAGGTGGTTGGGTTAAATGCAGAGACGAATTTCGTCTGTGTATGGGAAACATACACAGATGACAGGAATAGACAATTATTATTATTATTATTATTACATTAAATCTTTTTTAATGAACAGCGCAACCGCAATAACATGAGGACAAGGACATGAAAAGTAACAGACATAAAAAAAATTAAACATCAAAAATCAATTTAAAATTTGATTTGATGTTTATATTCATTATAAAAGAACAACACAAGACAGTTTCATCAGATACAAGAATACAAGTAGGATAAAATGAAGGGAGCAGAAAGAAGATATCTTAGTATATCTGCCCCTTATTTCACAGTTTGTTCAACCAATGATAACCTTCAAACTACATCACAAAATGAATAATTCTACTTAATTTTTCTAACTGTAATAATACACAAACTACATATGTCTGAATGTGATATTATGCCTTGGAGTTTAATTTTTTTAATAAAAATAAAAACTAATATAAACAACAATTAAGACTGGTATTTTCTCCAAAGCAGCTTCATACAGAGTTCTTGATGTGTTGTTGTAAGCATGTTTGAGAAGTAAAAGTTATGGAGGTGTTTCATCTGTTTTTCTGTAAAATCTTTGTCAAAAAAAAGTTCAACTCCAGATGTTCTGTTGGTGTCCAGATGAGCAGCTCTGCAGCTCCAGGCATGTCATTGTCTGCTGAATGAACCTGGAAGAATAAATGTACAATATGTTTTAATGAAGGTTTACAAATACCTGTCACATAAGTACATATACTGAAAATTGCAACATTTACTCACCTGGACATAGAATCCACTTTGCCCATTGGTAATAAGGTCCTTCTCATCTTCTAAGCATCTGATGTCACAATTTGGCCAACACGAAACTGTGCAAATGACATGGAGCTATTTAGAGGACATTTAATCTGTAGGAGCTGCACAGAGTCCAAAATACCTCACTCACTCAAAGACCTCACTCACCCAGCACACTCACTCTTTGCCCCACTCCCCTCAGGACGGAGGTTGAGGAGCATCAAATGTAGAACCACTAGACTGAGGAACAGCTTCTACCCTGAGGCTGTTAGACTCATGAATAAATAAATAATAAGAATAAACACTGCAAAATATCACATCATGCTGATGCTGATCTGTTTTCTTGTTGCTGTGTTCATCTGTGACCATCTGCTCATACAGACTCATGTTCGTGCTGCTGTTTATAATGATGTTTTTCCACTACATTAGGGCTTAGTGTATTACTAGTTGATGTTTTTCTTAGTTAATTCTAGATGTTATTACTGTTTTTCTCTTGCATTTGTTGTTGGATGTAACTGGGACCATCCATCCATCCATTTTCTTCCGCTTATCCGGGGTCGGGTCGCGGGGGTAGCAGCCTAAGTAGGGAGGCCCAGACTTCCCTCTCCCCAGCCACTTGGAGCAGCTCCTCTGGGGGAATCCCAAGGCGTTCCCAGGCCAGCCGAGAAACATAGTCCCTCCAGCGTATCCTGGGTCTTCCTCTGGGTCTCCTCCCGGTGGGACATGCCCGGAACACCTCACCAGGGAGGCGTCCAGGAGGCATCCTAACCAGATGCCCGAGCCACCTCAACTGGCTCCTCTCGATGTGGAGAAGCAGCGGCTCTACTCCGAGTCCCTCCCGGATGACTGAGCTTCTCACCCTATCTCTAAGGGAGAGTCCAGCCACCCTGCGGAGAAAACTCATTTCAGCCGCTTGTATCCGAGATCTTGTTCTTTCGGTCATAACCCAAAGCTCATGACCATAGATGAGGGTGGGAACGTAGATCGATCGGTAAATTGAGAGCTTTGCCTTTTGACTCAGCTCTCTCTTCACCACGACAGACCGGTACAGCGCCCGCTTCACTGCGGACGCTGCACCTATCCGCCTATCGATCTCACGCTCCAGTTTTCCCTCATTCGTGAACAAGATCCCGAGATACTTAAACTCCTCCACTTGGGTAAGGACCTCCTCCCCGACCCGGAGAGGGCACGCTACCCTTTTCCGGCTCAAGACCATGGCCTCGGATTTGGAGGAACTGATCCTCATCCCGGCCGCATCACATTCAGCTGCAAACCGCTCCAGCGAAAGCTGTAGATCACGAGCTGATGAAGCCAATAGGACCACATCATCTGCAAAAAACAGAGAAGCGATTCTAAGGCCACCAAAACGGATCCTCTCAACACCTTGGCTGCGCCTAGAAATTCTGTCCATAAAAGTTATAAACAGAATCGGTGACAAAGGGCAACCTTGGCGGAGTCCAACTCTCACCGGAAACGAGCCTGACTTACTGCCAGCAATGCGGACCAAGCTCTGACACCGGTCGTACAGGGACCTAACAGCCCATATCAATGGGCCTGGTACCCCATACTCCCGGAGTACCCGCCACAGAACCCCCCGAGGGACGCGGTCGAATGCCTTTTCCAAGTCTACAAAGCACATGTAAACTGGTTGGGCAAACTCCCACGCACCCTCCAGGACCCTGTTGAGGGTGTAGAGCTGGTCTAGTGTTCCACGACCAGGACGAAAACCACACTGCTCCTCCTGAATCCGAGGTTCGACTATCCGACGGACCCTCCTCTCCAGAACCCCTGAATAGACCTTACCAGGGAGGCTTAAGAGTGTGATCCCTCTATAGTTGGAACACACCCTACGGTCCCCCTTTTTGAATAGGGGAACCACCACCCCAGTCTGCCAATCCAAGGGAACTGCCCCCGATGTCCACGCGATATTGCAGAGTCGCGTAAGCCAACACAACCCCACAACATCCAGAGCCCTAAGGAACTCAGGACGAATCTCATCCACCCCCGGAGCCTTGCCACCGCGGAGCTTTTTAACCACCTCGGCGACCTCAGCACCAGAGATTGGAGAGCCCGACCCAAAGTCCCCAGGCTCCGCTTCCTCAGTGGAAGACGTGCCAGTAGGATTGAGGAGGTCTTCGAAGTATTCCGCCCACCGACTCACAACATCCCGAGTTGAGGTCAACAGCACGCCATCCCCACCATAAATGGTGTTGGTCGCGTACCGCTTTCCCCCCCTGAGACGCCGGATGGTGGACCAGAATCGCCTCGAAGCCGTACGGAAGTCATTCTCCATGGCCTCTCCGAACTCCTCCCACGCCCGAGTTTTTGCCTCAGCAACCACCCGAGCCGCATGCCGCTTGGACTGCCGGTACCTATCTGCTGCTTCCGGGGTCCCACAGGCCAAAAAGGCCCAATAGGACTCCTTCTTCAGCTTGACAGCATCCCTCACCGCCGGTGTCCACCACCGGGTTCGAGGGTTGCCACCACGACAGGCACCAACAACCTTGCGGCCACAACTCCGATAAGCTGCCTCGACAATAGAGGCGCGAAACATGGCCCACTCGGGCTCAATGTCCCCCGCCTCCCTCGGAACGTGTTCAAAGCTCTCCCGGAGGTGGGAGTTAAAGCTCCGTCTTACGGGAGACTCTGCCAGACGTTCCCAGCAGACCCTCACAATACGTTTGGGTCTGCCAGGTCTGACCGGCATCCTCCCCCACCATCGGAGCCAACTCACCACCAGGTAGTGGTCAGTTGACAGCTCCGCCCCTCTCTTCACCCGAGTGTCCAGGACATGCGGCCGCAGATCAGATGAGACGACAACAAAGTCGATCATTGAACTACGACCTAGGGTGTCCTGGTGCCAAGAGCACATATGGACACCCTTATGCCTGAACATGGTGTTCGTTATGGACAATCCATGACGAGCACAGAAGTCCAACAACAGAACACCACTCGGGTTCAGATCAGGGGGGCCGTTCCTCCCAACCACACCCCTCCAGGTCTCACTGTCATTGCCCACGTGAGCGTTGAAGTCCCCCAGCAGAACAAGGGAGTCCCCAGGAGGCGCACCCTCCAATACCCCCTCCAAGGACTCCAAAAAGGGTGGGTAATCTGCGCTGCCGTTCGGCGCATAGGCACAAACAACAGTCAGAGCCCGTCCCCCCACACGTAGGCGAAGGGAGGCTACCCTCTCGTTCACCGGGGTGAACCCCAACGTACAGGCACCAAGATGGGGGGCAACAAGTATGCCCACTCCTGCTCGGCGCCTCTCACCAGGGGCAACTCCAGAGTGGAAGAGTGTCCAACCCCTCTCAAGGAAACTGGTTCCAGAGCCAGAGCCATGCGTTGAGGTGAGTCCGACTATTTCTAGCCGGAACCTCTCAACCTCACACACTAGCTCAGGCTCCTTCCCCACCAGAGAGGTGACATTCCATGTCCCAATGGCCAGCTTCTGTAGCCGAGGATCAGACCGCCAGGGTCCCCGCCCTCGGCCACCACCCATTCCACAATGCACCCGACCCCTTTGGCCCCTCCCACAGGTGGTGAGCCTATGGGAAGGGGGACCCACGTCTCCTCTTCGGGCTGTGCCCGGCCGAGCTCCATGGGTGAAAGCCCGGCCACCAGGCGCTCGCCAACGTGCCCCTCCTCCGGGCCTGGCTCCAGAGTGGGGCCCCGGTGACCCGCGTCCGGGCGAGGGAACATTGTTTCCATTTATATTATTCATCATAAGGGGTCTTGTGGGCTGCGCTTTGTCTCGTCCCTCACCTAGGACCTGTCTGCCTTGGGTGACCCTACTAGGGGCATAAAGCCCCTGACAGCATAGCTCCTAGGATCATTGGGACACTCAAACCCCTCCACCACGGTAAGGTGGCAGCCCAGGGAGGGGGTAACTGGGACCCCGTGTACATAATCTCGTTTTCATCACATGTACCACATGCGGTGCAAATGACAATAAAGACTCTCTGACTCTGACTCTGACAACACAGTGGACGTCATGCATTGCTCACTATATTTTTAACATAAGTCATGTACAGGTAGTCCTCGACTTGTGACGGAGATCCGTTCCTACGCTGCGTCGTAATCCGAATTTTGACAGAAGTCGGAACATACGAAAATACTCCACCTTATACGTACAGTACTGTATTTTACCAAGCACTTCGCCTATCCTAACACGGTACCCTACATAATTATCAAAAAACACACATTTGGAGCCATAGTGAAGGAAAAAAAGCGTTAATTTCCTACTGGGAGGTGGTGGAGTCTTCCTCCGTCTGTTAGCATGTTAGCTCGTTGCTCCTCCAAGCTCTGCAGCTATGCCTGTACAGTAATTTTCCACTGCTTTGCGTGGTCCAGAGTTTACAGGAAGGTCTGTTAGCATGTTAGCTCATCCCTCCTCGTCCCAGAGGACCAGACTTAGCTTTTTTAGAGAGTACAGGTCAGCTGTAGCTTCCTCCAGTCCGGTCAGCCTGTAAACCTCGGTCCAAACAATAAGGTCTGCCCTGTAATTTTCCACTGACTGCTCGCTACTTCTGCCGTCAAGTTCCTGCTTCTGCCGTAAACCGGAAGTAAAACCGGAACTCTGCTTTTCAAAATAAAAATTTCAAAATATATATATTTATATTTTTTTATGGGAGATGCGTGACTTAACCACGAAACGTCGTAACTTGAGGCCGTCGTAACCCAAGGACTACCTGTAGTTGATTTATCTTTCATTATGACTGTTTTGCTTGCAATTAAATTCATTTTGGGTACATCTATAAGTTATTTTTCAAAATATATTATTTTTTGTACAATCAGTTGTAGTTTGTGTTAGTAAAATGATAATTTTCTCATATTTTTAGACCATAAGTGCAGCAAAGAATAAATAGTAAATGGAGCTT
>JBBPBX010031085.1:6710-29029 GCA_038048925.1 Garcialebias charrua | reverse complement strand
TCAGTTAATTAGACCAATGGTTCCCAACCTATGTTCCTCAAAGACCCCCCTTCTTACTTTTTAGCCAATCTGAGACCCACCTAATCCCTCGCTACTACCCTCTCCCAAAAGACTCAGCTTAATCTCTTCATCGAAGTGATAAAAATATTATGTAAATATTGTAATTAATATTATAAGTAATAGTTAAATATAGAATAAAGTAAATAATAAAGTAAATAGTTACACACTTTTATTTTTAAAAGGTATAAACTGCTAGTTGTACAACAGAAATAACAACTACAAGAACACTGCTTTGAGAACTACTCACATAACTTTTTTTAAACTAACAACAGGGTAATCTTAAAAACTGTCTTAATTTTTTATTGTAATTTTGTCAAGATATCTTTCTGATCCTATCACACACCTGATTTTTGGAATTTTCTTTGACAATATGACAATATTGCCAACCACGTTTAGCGGTGTCTAACTGGTTTGACTCGACGTTTCTTCACGGACATGGCGTCGGAGAAGAACAAGAGAAAATCGAAGAACTCCAACAAGACGAGCAGGCCAGCAAGCCCCGCCTCCCGAGCCTGCCCCAGCGGATGTGGATACTTTATCTCGGCGGCGGACACCCACGAGGCCTGGGAATGGTCCATGCCAAGACAGCTCTCAACTCCCCCGAATCTTGCCATCATTGCAGCCAGCTGTGTGAATCAGCGATAAGACACTGCATGGACTTCGTGGCCAAGGCCATGTGCTGCTCCACCGCAGCACGAGACCCGCTCCCCACAGAGACCCTCACTCCCACAGCGGAGTTGGAGGCAGAGGAGATAGAGGACAGCGGCACTGGAAACTGGGGTGAGACGATGGACATTGTCGCCCACGTGAAGGACTCCACAGTCGAGTTCGACACAAGGGACTTGATGCAAGCCGACGAGCTTTCATTAAGAGTCAGAGAGAGTCTTTATTGTCATTTGCACCGCATGTGGTACATGAGATGAAAACGAGATTATGTACACGAGGTCCCAGTTACATCCAACAACAAATGAAAGAGAAAAACAGTAATAACATCTAGAACTAACTAAGAAAAACATCAACTAGTAATACACTAAGCCTAATATAGTGGGAATAAACAGCAGTACGAACATGAGTTTGTATGAGCAGATGGTCACAGATGAACACAGATTAACAGCCTCGGGTGAGCTGTCGGACGATGAGGCAGACAACGAGGAGGAAGGAGAAGACGAGGACTTCTCCCCAGGCCCAACGGCAGGTCAACCAGAGACAGACACGTCCACCCCTGCTCTGTTCGAGCTGTGCCGCAGAGCCGCGGATGCTTTAAAGGTAACTTAGCCTTAGCCCCCCCCCCCCCACAACAAGTAACGAGGCTGGCAGGGAACTTCTTCTACGCCAAGCAACAGTCAGCTACGAGGCACAGGATGCCCATCTTCCCCGACTTCCAGACTGAGTTGACGCGCTCCTGGGCTGACCCCAGAGCACCCCTGACTCTGCCTCTCAGCGTTCTTAGACATGGATGGAATGGAAGCAACAGGTTTGGCCCACATGCCTCAGATGGAGGAGACCTTGGCAGCTCACTTAGCCCCCAGGACGTCGAGCTCCAAACCCACTCTTCCCAGCAAAGCCTGTTGTGTGTCAGCCTTAAAGGTCGGAGAAGAGCTACAGGGCACAAGGCCTCGTTGTGCGCGCCATGAACGCCTCTGCATTGATGCAAGCCTATCTGGCTGAAAAGCTGCTGGAGCTGTAACAGACCTCCAACAGAAAAAAGATAGCCGAGATTCTGGAGGAGGCCCGGAAAGCAACAAACTTTATCCTGCGTCTCATGGGAACCGTAGCCATCGCGCAGGGAAAAGGTATGGCTGAAACTGTGATCGCTCAACGCCACTTGTGGTTGACCCTCACCAACCTCCTATGCTGGGCAGCGCTAATCCAAAAATTAGTTCCGCTATTTCTAAAGCACTTATTAATTTATTTAGGTCCGCAATTTCAAAAGCGCTTATGTATTAGCAATGCTAGCGGAAGCTAAATGCTAACGCGCTAACGTGCAAATGGCGAACTACTTTTTTAAATCCAGCAGATTTGACCATTTCGTGAAACGGTCAAGCTCAGAAAAACCTTGTGCTATAAAGTCAGCTAAGAAATATATTTTTTCTCAGCAAAGAAATAATTGTTTTTACCGTGTTTTGTTGTAAAGTCCTTTGCTTCTGTGGTCGCCGCCATTTTGAACAGGGCAAATGGCGAACTACTTTTTTTAATCCAGCAGATTTGACCATTTCGTGAAACGGTTAAGCTCAGAAAAACCTTGTGCTATAAAGTCAGCTAAGAAATATATTTTTTCTGAGCAAAGAAATAATTGTTTTTACCGTGTTTTGTTGTAAAGTCCTTTGCTTCTGTGGTCGTCGCCATTTTGAACAGGGCAAATGAGGCGCTGACGCGTCGCGTAGGCCACTGAGAAACATCCATAAGTTCACCCTCCATGTTAAAAACTCTTCGTCTGACTCTTCGAAAACAAGCAATAGGGCTGCAGAGTAACACACTGGCTGCTAACTGCTATAGAGAGAGCGCTCTCTCTAGCCAAGAGACTGAGGGGGACGCTTTTTTGTCACGGACCACATCCGGCGCTGACAGGATATGGTCTGTGAGCAGTCGTCCGGTTGATTTAAGAGCCCGTAAATAAGTTTATTTGTTTTTACTGATAGATAATTAGTTATTAGCGGTACTGCATTTTAAATAAAAATAGCGCAAATCTACTTATGAATTATAAAAGTTAGTCGATCCGCTATAACGCTGACAAATTGTTTAGGTCCTCTATAAGCGGATTAGCGCTTTAATGTGTGTAGCATTCAATATATGTGTAGCACTTTGACATTTTCAGTAATGAAAAGTGCGTTATAAATTGAATTAATTATTATTATTATTATTATTTACAAACACTTATCTAAACCATTACACCACACATTCATCCATAAACACACACAGTAACTGTACATCAGTAACTTCACATCAGAACTGCAGGAAATCAGCAGGAAATCACATCAGCAAAATGATGTCAACAATCACACATGAACACTTCTCAAAGTGCAGCTTTTAACATCACAACAGCAGCAAATCAGGGACTCCCATCAGCAAAATGATGTCAACAATCACACATGAACACTTCTCAAAGTGCAGCTTTTAACATCAGAACAGCAGCAAATCAGGGACTCCCATCAGCAAAATGATGTCAACAATCACACATGAACACTTCTCAAAGTGCAGCTTTTAACATCAGAACAGCAGCAAATCAGGGACTCACATCAGCAAAATGATGTCAACAATCACACATGAATCCATAAATCCATCAGCAGCATCACATCTATCAGAAACATGTTGCAACCATCATGTTTTTGAAACCAGTGCGTTGATGAGTGTCCATGTGCATGAGAAAGAAGTCCATGAACTCAGAAAAAGCTAGAAGCAGCAGAAAAATGAAACAAAATTGCCTTACTTTGACTGAAGTGTAGGTAGACAGATGTTTTTCTCATGATCAAACCTGCATCTGATGGAACTGCTTAGCCATTGCTCAACAATGAATGTTGGGAGCATTTTAGGCCAGCTGTTAGTTCAGGCAGGTGTCAGTTCAGGTGTGTGGTCCTGATGTGAGCAGGTCTGTGCATCACATGAAGTTTTTTTGTTTTTGGCAGCAGTCATTTAGGCAGAACGACACAAAGGTGATGGATGGAGGCAACATGCAGGACACCAGAGGCAGGCTGGAGGACAGGCAGCACCAAAGGCTCATCCATGAGGTGGAGCAACACGCGGATTAACTGTTGGAACACAACTACACACAGACGTCAGCACCTGCAGATAACAACAACACAGACAACAACAACTTCTCCTTACCTGTGTGGTGCATGTGTGGAGGACAGGCAGGAGGCTTGAGGACAGGCAGGAGGCTGGAGGACAGGTAGGAGGCTGGACGACAGGCTGGAGGCAGAGAAGCAGGAGCACGTAGCACCAGAGGCTCATCCATGAGGTGGAGCAACACGCGGATGAAATGTTGGAACACAACCACACACAGATGTCAGCACCTGCAGATAACAACAACACAGACAACAACAACTTCTCCTTACCTGTGTGGTGCATGTGTGGAGGACAGGCAGGAGGCTGGAGGACAGGCAGGAGGCTGGAGGACAGGTAGGAGGCTGGACGACAGGCTGGAGGCTGGACGACAGGCTGGAGGCAGAGGAGCAGGAGCACGTAGCACCAGAGGCTCATCCATGAGGTAGAGCAACACGCGGATGAACTGTTGGAACACAACCACACAGAGACGTCAGCACCTGCAGATAACAACAACACAGACAACAACAACTTCTCCTTACCTGTGTGGTGCATGTGTAGGACAGGCATGAGGCTGGAGGACAGGCAGGAGGCTGGAGGACAGGCTGGAGGCAGAGGAGCAGGAGCACGTAGCACCAGAGGCTCATCCATGAGGTGGAGCAACACGCGGATGAACTGTTGGAACACAACCACACACAGACGTCAGCACCTGCAGATAACAACAACACAGACAACAACAACTTCTCCTTACCTGTGTGGTGCATGTGTGGAGGACAGGCAGGAGGCTGGACGACAGGCTGGAGGCAGAGGAGCAGGAGCACGTAGCACCAGAGGCTCATCCATGAGGTGGAGCAACACGCGGATGAACTGTTGGAACACAACCACACACAGACGTCAGCACCTGCAGATAACAACAACACAGACAACAACAACTTCTCCTTACCTGTGTGGTGCATGTGTGGAGGACAGGCAGGAGGCTGGAGGACAGGCAGGAGGCTGGAGGACAGGCAGGAGGCTGGACGACAGGCTGGAGGCTGGACGACAGGCTGGAGGCAGAGGAGCAGGAGCACGTAGCACCAGAGGCTCATCCATGAGGTGGAGCAACACGCGGATGAACTGTTGGAACACAACCACACACAGACGTCAGCACCTGCAGATAACAACAACACAGACAACAACAACTTCTCCTTACCTGTGTGCTGCATGTGTGGAGGACAGGCAGGAGGCTGGAGGACAGGCAGGAGGCTGGAGGACAGGCAGGAGGCTGGAGGACAGGCTGGAGGCTGGACGATAGGCTGGAGGCAGAGGAGCAGGAGCAGGTAGCACCAGAGGCTCATCCATGAGGTGGAGCAACACGCGGATGAACTGTTGGAACACAACCACACAGAGACGTCAGCACCTACAGATAACAACAACACAGACAACAACAACTTCTCCTTACCTGTGTGGTGCATGTGTGGAGGACAGGCAGGAGGCTGGAGGACAGGCAGGAGGCTGGAGGACAGGCTGGAGGCTGGACAACAGGCTGGAGGCAGAGGAGCAGGAGCACGTAGCACCAGAGGCTCATCCATGAGGTGGAGCAACACGCGGATGAACTGTTGGAACACAACCACACACAGACGTCAGCACCTACAGATAACAACAACACAGACAACAACAACTTCTCCTTACCTGTGTGGTGCATGTGTTGAGGACAAGCAGGAGGCTGGAGGACAGGCAGGAGGCTGGAGGACAGGCTGGAGGCTGGACGACAGGCTGGAGGCAGAGGAGCAGGAGCACGTAGCACCAGAGGCTCATCCATGAGGTGGAGCAACACGCGGATGAACTGTTGGAACACAACCACACACAGACGTCAGCACCTGCAGATAACAACAACACAGACAACAACAACTTCTCCTTACCTGTATGGTGCATGTGTGGAGGACAGGCAGGAGGCTGGAGGACAGGCAGGAGGCTGGAGGACAGGCAGGAGGCTGGACGACAGGCTGGAGGCTGGACGACAGGCTGGAGGCAGAGGAGCAGGAGCACGTAGTACCAGAGGCTCATCCATGAGGTGGAGCAACACGCGGATGAACTGTTGGAACACAACCACACACAGACGTCAGCACCTGCAGATAACAACAACACAGACAACAACAACTTCTCCTTACCTGTGTGCTGCATGTGTGGAGGACAGGCAGGAGGCTGGAGGACAGGCAGGAGGCTGGAGGACAGGTAGTAGGCTGGAGGACAGGCTGGAGGCTGGACGACAGGCTGGAGGCAGAGGAGCAGGAGCACGTAGCACCAGAGTCTCATCCATGAGGTGGAGCAACACGCGGATGAACTGTTGGAACACAACTACACACAGACGTCAGCACCTGCAGATAACAACAACACGGACAACAACAACTTCTCCTTACCTGTGTGGTGTATGTGTGGAGCTGGAGGACAGGGAGGAGGCTGGAGGAGGTGCAGGAGGCTGGAGGCAGAGCAGCAGGAGCACGGTACGTGGTACCTGACACTGTTCCATGAGGCGGAGCAGCAAGTGGAGCTGTTGAAACACAAACACACAGATGTGAACACCTGCTGATAACGACAACACAGACAACAACAACTTCTCCTTACGTGTGTGGTGTATGTGTGGAGCTGGAGGACAGGGAGGAGGCTGGAGGAGGTGCAGGAGGCTGGAGGCAGAGCAGCAGGAGCACGGTACGTGGTACCTGACGCTGTTCCATGAGGCGGAGCAGTTAGTGGAGCTGTTGAAACACAAACACACACAGACGTGAACACCTGCTGATAACAACAACAACACAGACCACAACAACTTTTCCTTACGTGTATGGTGTGGTGCGTAGCAGATGTGTGGATGGACCAGGGGGACGTGCCGCTTTGGAGGCTGTCGAGAGAGAGGTGATGATTACAGTAGGTGTAGATGTAAGTTAAAACAAAAATAATAAATTAAAAGAAATTAACATGTCTTTGCTGTACCTTTCTGACGTTGCTGTGCTGGAATGTGAGGGTGGGCAGGTCAGTGATGGGACGGTGGAGTTGGTGGAGAGGAGGGGGAGGAGGAGGAATAGTAGGCTGTGAACATAAGCAGAGACAGTAACAGATTAAATTAATGTGTGTAACATGACAACTCCAAAAAATAAAAATAACATTTCATTACAGTACGTACTGTACCTGGAGGGAGGGAGCAGGGGGGGGGGGCGTTGTTGGGCGTCTTTCACTGGGGAGAGGGTGGGCTGTCCATGGCTTCCTCCTGGCTTTCTGCAGGAGGACTGGATGGCCTATCAGCTGGTGGGCTGTCCAAGGCCTCCTCCTGGCTTGCTGCAGGAGGACTGGATGGCCTTTCAGCTGGTGCACCAGCAGATCCTGGAGGCGGTGCAGTGACCTTATTAAAATAGTGTAGCATGCTGCTCTGCACCTTTTCAAGCTTTTTGTCATCCAGGATCTGCTGATAACACGCAACTTCATTGAGGACACCCCGACGGACCTTGGCGAACCTCTCACAATCGGAGTCCTGCTTCTCCATCCTCGCCAGGAAGCTGTGGAGTTCCTGAAAGCCCAGCACCATCTCCTGCCTGGTGAAGGTCGGAGGAATGACCTCCACCTCCTCCTCCACCTCCACTTCCTCATCCGGGACGTGCCTGTCAAGCTGAATCAGGTCGTCTGGGGACAGGTCCTCTCCTGATGCACCCAGCAGGTGTTAGATATCGTCCTGGTCCATGTCGAGCTCCAGTGACCTGCCTATCCTCACAACATCCTCGATTACACGGTCCACCTCCTGGGAATCGTGTACCCCCTGAACAAGCTCTGGACAGAGCTTCTTCCAGACTTTGCACATGTTCTGTTGAGTAACACGATGCCAGGAGTGGCCAATGTTGTGCACAACATGAAGGATGTTGTATTTGCGCAGTGTGAGGGTCTGAGAGTTCTCCGTTGCCTCCAAAGCGGCACGGATGACTCTCTGCAGGTAGTACGCCTTAAACGTACTAATAACCCCTGGTCCATTGGCTGGATCAAAGAGGTGGTGTTGGGAGGCAGGTACACCACCTTCACATGCCTGTCCAAGTCGGTGAGAGCAGGGGGGTGTCCTGGAGCGTTGTCCAAGACTAGCAGGACTTTAAAGGGAATCTTCTTGTCATTGCAAAAACGCTTGACTTCTGTCAAAAAGTTGTTGGTGAACCAATTTTTAAAATCTTCCAGCGTCACCCAAGCCTTTTTATTAGACGCCCAATAAACAGGAAGCTTTGATTTATCAACACCACTGAAGGGCCTGGGTTTATTAAATTGGTACACCAACAACGGCTTGAGTTTGCAATCACCCGAAGCATTGCCCCCCACCAGCAAGTCAAACGCTCCTTGCCGACCTTGTGGCCGGGTGCGGTTCATTCTTCCTTGCTGATGTAGGTCCTGTCTGGCAAACGCTTCCAGAACAACCCTGTCTCATCGACGTTGAACACCTGCTGGGCAGTGTACCCGCCGTCCTTGATGATCTGAGCCAGTTCTGCTGGGAATGCCTCAGCTGCCTTGTGGTCAGCGCTTGCTACCTCACCTTTTTAAATGCACACAAAATTGCACGGTTAAGCTGTTGTAACACTGTAATAAAAGGAAAAAAAATTGTTAGTCGTGGACTATCTGCATTATTAAAAAATGAGAAATTAAATGCTCACCCTGTACTCTGATGTTGTGGCATAGGCGTAATTTACACGGGGGATGGGGGGGTTTTGACCCCCCCAATAATTTGATCCGGTCATTTCAACCCCTCCAATAAAATGACATCATTTCGTCATTATACATATCTTACATCAATAATTGATTTTCTTTATTCATTCAAATTTTTTAGTAAAATTGCTGCATGTTTTTAAGCAAACTCCCTGAGGACTGACCCCCTCCCCTGCAAATAATTTGGTATCACCCATCCCACCGGCTACAGGAAGTCACGTGAGTCACGGAGCTGCTCATGAAGTTGCCCAGAAGTTTCTACATGCATGTGTCCGAAAAAGGCCTCCTTTGGTCGGACTGATTACTCTGGCTGCCCGCTCCCTGCTATGGATGAACAGGTAGCTGTTTTTGTTTGCAAGATACCACTCATAAACCACACCGCGGATTTTTAAATCCAGCTGATTTCACATTTGGTTCAGCTCAGGAGCCCGTCTGCTGTAGTGAGGTAAGAAATATATTTTTTAAGCGTTTATTTAACTAAATTTAAAGAAAGAAAGCTCCGGTTTGACCCGCCTGGCGCCTGCATAAAAATCAGCGAACTTTTTTTTTTAAAATCCAGCTGATTTGAACATTTCGTTAAACTCAGGAGTACGTCTACTATCACCCATAAGTCAGCGAAGAAATACTGTATATTTTTAAGCGTTTATTTAGCTAAATTTAAAGAAAGAAAGCGTCCGGTTTGACCCGCCTGGCGCCTGCATAAAAGTCAGCGAACTTTTTTTTTTAAATCCAGCTGATTTGAACATTTCGTTAAACTCAAGAACACGTCTTCTATAAAGTCAGCTTAGTAATATATTTTTTCTCGCAAAGAAATAATTGTTTTTACCGTGTTTCTTTGTGAAGTTCTTCGTACTAGCTGGGTCCTGTCGCCGCCATCTTGATCAGGACAAAGCTGACGCGTCGCGTGGAGATGACGCGTATTAAACACCGAAGCGTATAGTGTACAATTTTTTCATGTTTATTGTTAATCACAACCCCCCCAATGTTAGACCTAAAGTTACGCCCCTGTGTTGTGGAAGTTGTGTCTTTTCCTGAAACGATCAAACCATCCTTTCGATGCATTGAAGGTCTCTGGTCCATCCAACTCCCCTGATGTGCTGCTTGAAGTCCCTCCTCCTGCGCTCTGGGGGACTCAGGAGAAAGACGTCCCTTCACCCGGATCGCTCTGGGAGGACGTCCCTTCACCCTGATCGCTCTGTGCAGCCCCCTGCCCCCCGCACCCCCCTGCTCCCCTGCACCTCCCCCACTCATCCCTAGTTCTTGCAGCCTGTGATAAATCATCCTCGCCTTCTCACAAATCACAGACATGCCAACTGGTATTCTGCGTTACGTGTTGTCCTCCAGCCATAGCACAAGCAACCTTTCCATCTCAACTATTCTACCCGTCCTTTTTTTAGTAATTATGGTGGACTTCATGGGGGCTGAAGCACGCACTTGTTGTAAAATGCGCTCTTTGTCCGCCACTATCGTCCCCACAGTCGACCTCGGTGACCCTAGCCTCTCTCCAATTTTTGAGGGTGTCATGCCCTCATTAGATATTTTTATTATTTTTGACTTCGTCTCCAGCGTTATCGTTCTACGAGGTTTTTTCCCCTCTGCCGCGTCCGCGGACTTTCCAGGTCTCTTCTGAGCCATTCTTCAACAATTAGTGTACGAGCTAACGTGCTAACTCCTAAGGAGCAAAAATTAAAATTAATGCTAACGTTCACAAATTAATGCAAGCGTTTGCTTTCGTCTAAAAATATTTCTTTGAGTACATTTAGTACTGGACCGTACCTGCCCGTTCGATGACCCGTTGAAAATTAGCCTCGAAAATTAGCGTCGAAAATTAGCTAACGTGCTATTTCCTAAGGAGCAAAAATTAAAATGAATGCTAACGTGCTAACGTTTGCTTTAGTCTAAAACTGCTACTGTAAATTTAAATTTATTACAGTACCTGTTCGTACGTTGTTCGTTGTTTTTTTTCTCTCGTTGTCGTTGTTCTTCTTCGTTCTCGTTCGTATGTCTCTTCTCATCAATCGCCGTAACTAACCCACGAGGGACAAAATGGCCGCAGCCCTTTAAATAGTTACCGCTTTACCTGTACGGATCCCTCCGCCGCCAGGTGCACTGCGGCTGTGTGTACATCCGCCAGAAGCCCAGCCCCCCCCTCTCGCTGGCGGTACTTTTCCACTGTCATGCGCAGTGTCACGCCCATGCCCAACAAGCAACAGCCAAAGGCAATCCCCTCCCCCACCTCGCCGATTGCCATATGTGACGCAGTTACGCCGTAGCTCGATTATATACTTGTAATGGGGCTCGTTCGTAGGTCGTGCATCCAGTCTGCCGTAGCTCGATTACATATTTTGACTTGGTTCGTTCGTAGGTCACGTATTTTCTGCCGTACGTCGATGGCATTCTTCTACTTTGGCTCGTTCGTAGGTCCCGTGGTTCGCAGGTCGGTGGAGTCGTAGGTCGGGGGTTTGCTGTATATATATATATATATATATATATATATATATATATATATTATATATATATATATTGAGCCCCCATAT
Source organism: Garcialebias charrua (assembly GCA_038048925.1). NCBI lineage: Eukaryota > Metazoa > Chordata > Actinopteri > Cyprinodontiformes > Rivulidae > Garcialebias > Garcialebias charrua. Next base: position 17,966 of record JBBPBX010031085.1, on the reverse strand, counting down.
TGACTCAAGCCCAGGGGCCCCCATCCTCCTAAATCCGGCCCTGGTCCCGACTGCTGTGGAGAATCTCCGCAGCCGCAGGTATTTCTGGAAATGTAAGGAACTCCAAAAGTGCCCGACTATCATATTGCAGATATGCGTCGACAGTGTCGACACTCTGGGCCTCACAACATGAAACACCCAAACTTTAATAGCACACAAGAGGCAGGTCTATACCACACACACGTCCTTCTCACTCATGGTGCAGCTGGAAAAACAAACAAAAACCGCTAAGCATGATGGGAAAGACAACACAGGCCACTCCCCTTAACCACCAAGGGAGTGGATGTTGTTGTCTTTCCCATAATGCTTAGTGGTATTTTAGTTTTCCAGCTGCACCTAAAGCTGGAAAACTAAAAAAATGCTAAGCATGATGGGAAAGACAACACAGCCCACTCCCCTTAACCACTAAGGGAGTGGATTTTGTTGTCTTTCCCATCATGCTTAGCAGTTTTTTAGTTTTTCCAGCTGCACCATGAGTGAGAAGGACGTGTGTTGTATAGACCTGCCTCTTGTGTGCTGTTAAAGTTTGTGAGTTTCCTGTTGTAAGACTCAGTGAGTCTTCATTGGGTTTATCTCACACAATGTTAAAATGAATAGTCTCAGTTCAAAGATTTCATTATACAGATTCATATACCTGACCGGTATCGGACCGGAAAAGTATCGGCATCAGTTGATAACCAGTTTTAAGTATCCGGATCGGATCGGAAGTGAGAAATGTGGATCTGTGCATCCCTACTACAAAGACTTGGATATGATATTGGAGTTACAGAAACAGCTCTAAAATGGTTTACGGTAAATCATATCTATCTGATAGGTTCCAATTTGTAAATGTAAATAATAAATCTTCTTCATACACCAAAGTTAGTCATGGAGTTCCTTAGCGCTCAGTGCTTGGACCAATACTCTTTACTTTATATATGCTTCTATTAGGTAAAGTTATTAAACAACATGGGACACATTTTCATTGTTTTGCTGTTGACACACATTTATATTTGTCCATTAAACCCAATGAATCAAATCAGTTAATTAGACCAATGGTTCCCAACCTATGTTCCTCAAAGACCCCCCTTCTTACTTTTTAGCCAATCTGAGACCCACCTAATCCCTCGCTACTACCCTCTCCCAAAAGACTCAGCTTAATCTCTTCATCCATCCATCCATCCATCCATCTTCTTCCGCTTATCCGGGGTCGGGTCGCGGGGGTAGCAGCCTAAGTAGGGAGGCCCAGACTTCCCTCTCCCCAGCCACTTGGAGCAGCTCCTCCGGGGGAATCCCAAGGCGTTCCCAGGCCAGCCGAGAAACATAGTCCCTCCAGCGTGTCCTGGGTCTTCCTCTGGGTCTCCTCCCGGTGGGACATGCCCGGAACACCTCACCAGGGAGGCGTCCAGGAGGCATCCTAACCAGATGCCCGAGCCACCTCAACTGGCTCCTCTCGATGTGGAGAAGCAGCGGCTCTACTCCGAGTCCCTCCCGGATGACTGAGCTTCTCACCCTATCTCTAAGGGAGAGTCCAGACACCCTGCGGAGAAAACTCATTTCAGCCGCTTGTATCCGAGATCTCGTTCTTTCGGTCATAACCCAAAGCTCATGACCATAGATGAGGGTGGGAACGTAGATCGATCGGTAAATTGAGAGCTTTGCCTTTTGACTCAGCTCTCTCTTCACCACGACAGACCGGTACAGCGCCCGCTTCACTGCGGATGCTGCACCTATCCGCCTATCGATCTCACGCTCCAGTTTTCCCTCATTCGTGAACAAGATCCCGAGATACTTAAACTCCTCCACTTGGGGCAGGACCTCCTCCCCGACCCGGAGAGGGCATGCTACCCTTTTCCGGCTCAAGACCATGGCCTCGGATTTGGAGGAACTGATCCTCATCCCGGCCGCATCACACTCGGCTGCAAACCGCTCCAGCGAAAGCTGTAGATCACGATCTGATGAAGCCAACAGGACCACATCATCTGCAAAAAACAGAGAAGCGATTCTAAGGCCACCAAAACGGATCCTCTCAACACCTTGGCTGCGCCTAGAAATTCTGTCCATAAAAGTTATGAACAGAATCGGTGACAAAGGGCAACCTTGGCGGAGTCCAACTCTCAAGCGGTACGCGACCAACACCATTTATGGTGGGGATGGCGTGCTGTTGACCTCAACTCGGGATGTTGTGAGTCGGTGGGCGGAATACTTCGAAGACCTCCTCAATCCTACTGGCACGTCTTCCACTGAGGAAGCGGAGCCTGGGGACTTTGGGTCGGGCTCTCCAATCTCTGGAGCTGAGGTCACCGAGGTGGTTAAAAAGCTCCGCGGTGGCAGGGCTCCAGGGGTGGATGAGATTCGCCCTGAGTTCCTTAGGGCTCTGGATGTTGTGGGGTTGTGTTGGCTTACGCGACTCTGCAATATCGCGTGGACATCGGGGGCAGTTCCCTTGGATTGGCAGACTGGGGTGGTGGTTCCCCTATTCAAAAAGGGGGACCGTAGGGTGTGTTCCAACTATAGGGGGATCACACTCTTAAGCCTCCCTGGTAAGGTCTATTCAGGGGTTCTGGAGAGGAGGGTCCGTCGGATAGTCGAACCTCGGATTCAGGAGGAGCAGTGTGGTTTTCGTGCTGGTCGTGGAACACTGGACCAGCTCTACACCCTCAGCAGGGTCCTGGAGGGCGCGTGGGAGTTTGCCCAACCAGTTTACATGTGCTTTGTGGACTTGGAAAAGGCATTCGACCGCGTCCCTCGGGGGGTTCTGTGGGGGGTACTCCGGGAGTATGGGGCACTTTGAGATTTTTATTAATGAAAAGTGCATTATAAATGGAATTCATTATTATTATTATTATTATTATTATTACCAGGCCCATTGATATGGGCTGTTAGGTCCCTGTACGACCGGTGTCAGAGCTTGGTCCGCATTGCCGGCAGTAAGTCAGGCTCGTTTCCAGTGAGAGTTGGACTCCGCCAAGGTTGCCCTTTGTCACCGATTCTACAGGACATACACAGGATTGAAATTGCGTTTCTCTCAGTCCCTCGGTGCAACAGTAACCATCTAAACCAGGGGTGTCAAACATGCGGCCCGAGGGCCGGATCCGGCCCGCCAGTGGGTTTAGTCGGCCCGAGGATAAATCTGAATTATTAAAAAAAAATGAATAAACATTTTCTTAAAAATCTGCAGTTCCTATGTTGTCCGCTAGAGGTGCTATGTTTTAGTCAGTTCCTACTCAAACACAGTTCAATCGCTCTACCCACTTTTTCTCTTGGAACGGACAGTCGGGCACCTTCATCAGCGGAATGTCCTTGTCAAAAAAGAGAAAAGTGGACACAGAGTATCGGATTTTTCAAGAAAAATGGACTTCTTCCTATAAAACTGTTTGTTGACTAAATGTTGTAAAACGTTGTGCAATCACTGTGATCAGTTTTTTTAATGTGTTTTAAGTCTTAAATAAATGTTAAACTGAGTAAAAGTGTAAAATGACAATTAATTTAATGTAAATATTTTTATAATGTCCCGCTCATTCTCAATCAGTTCATCTGGACAGTTTCTTTTTAGCAGAAACGTTTCACCCTCACTCCAGAGGGCTTCCTCAGTCAGAGTAGTCCAAAGCACACTGAAACCATCTTGGCTACAGCAAACTGGTTGGTCCACATAAGTTGCTTACTTGGTGGGTTAACTTCAGTGTGCTTTGGACTACTCTGACTGAGGAAGCCCTCTGGAGTGAGGGTGAAACGTTTCTGCTAAAAAGAAACTGTCCAGATGAACTGATTGAGAATGAGCGGATTTGATACCTGGACTATTGAGAATTAACTTTCTTATTTTTATAATGTATTTCTTCTTTGCACTAATACAATGAAAAAAGTGGACTTACTGTTCGTTCTATGTAATTTTGGAATGAGTTTACTGGTCTGGCCCACTTGAGATCAGAATAAGCTGAATGCGGCCCCCAGATCAAAATGAGTTTGACACCCCTGATCTAAACACTAAACACTAAAACATTTAATAAACATAAGCATAAAATAGTAAAAGTGTATCATTGTCCTGAGTTTTTTCATAGTAGTATAAAAGTATGAAAATTTACACCAACACTGAAACACCAAACACCCCTAAAACACCAAACACCCAATGAACATAAGCATAAAATGAAATAATAAAAGTGTAATACTGTCCTGAGTTTTTTCATAGTAGTATAAAAAGTATAAAAAGTATATCTATAAAATAAACTGAAGGTTCTAGCATTGACATTTGCAAAGAGTGGCACAGCAGCATATGAGTTAATGTACACAGTATATGTATGAGGTAGTTGATGTTGGTATAGAGGCAAAGTGGCATATGCAGTAAGGCACATAAGGCACATTTGGCATCCTTAGATAAGGCTAGTCAGAGAATACTGTATATGTATCAGCAGTAGTGTAGATATAAAAGTAGTGTAAATGTAAACAGTAGTAATAAATGTAAAACAGTAGTAATAAATGTAAACCGTATTAATAAATGTAAACAGTGAATGTAAACAGTAGTATGACTATAGGCAGTAATGTAATACAAACATTAGTGCAAATATGAGAAGTAGTGCAAACTGAATGAGCACATGACCGAGAGTTTAGTGAATAACCCGTTTGATGACACAGAGTCCAGTGTTAAAAACTTTGTGTTGAGTGGTAATGTGTGAGAAAGTTTTTTGTGTTAAGGCAGTTCAAATGGGAGGGGAGGCAGAGCAGGCAGAGTGTACACACAGATATGTGTGTGTTATGTGTGTGTGTACACTTATACACACACATATGTATATACTATATACATATTTGTGTGTATACAGGGAGCCCGCGAGTTACGAACGAGTTCCGGACCTAAGGACCGTTTGCAGCTCGATTCTGCCGTAGCTCGGGGGTGAAAATAACATCTTGTTCGTAGGTCCCGATTTCGTTCGTACGTCGCGGAAATAACGCTAACGGAGCGCCACACACAAATTTATCGGCATGAGACTGAACAAGCGGACATACTGGGCCATAAACATGCACAGAACTTTATTTACAAACACTTATCTAACACATTACACCACACATTCATCCATAAATCCATCCATCCATTTTTTTTATTTTTTTATTTTTTTTTCTCTCTCAGCTCTCGGCAGGGCAGGTCGCATCTCCTTTCGCTCCTCACCTCCCTGGTTTCCCCCTCCCTGCTTCTGCATTTGTCTCGTCTATAACTCTTCAGCGCTCGCTCGAACCAATTTGGGATGGATTTATGTGCGTGGACTGCTTTCTGGGCCATTTCATCTATCGATACTATCGATAACAAAAATTTCCGCGAAGCGTTCTGGCCGGGGAGAGCCAGAGCGCCCTTTCGACACGCATGCGGTGAGCTACATTATGGACTCGATGAGCAGGCTAATGTAACTGTCCGCTCTCTCTGTCGGGGACGTGGAACCTCTGTGATTTATTGGGATACCGGTGGCTCCTGCCACTGAAAGCTGAGGGACCGCCGCGATCGGCGTGCTGGCGAGACTTCCTGCTCAGCAAAAATGCTTTGAACCAGGCTATGAATGACCTTCCCAGCTGTTGTGCGGGCTGAATCACACGGTGGTGAAGCGGCGGCTGCCGCGGACCTGTGGTGTGTGGGACTCGTTTTACAGCCGCTCGGATTCAAACAGGGCACATACGGAAGGATCTTTTTAGCTCGGAACCTGACTCGATTCGGCGATTTGGACCCAGAAGCTGCACCTGGACTAAAAGACTGCAGTAAAAAGAACACTGTGGTCTGACTGGAAAAATAAGCAACAAATCTAATCTGGTCTCTGGCCTTGGATTGAAGGCTGCCTACAAATCTTCTCCTGAGCTGGGAGCTGAAGGGCCCGCTGCCCTCCCAACCCCCCTCCCCCAAGAGGTTTCTGTGTGTGCGTTCTCGGTTGGAGCCGAGCTCTGAGACCAGCGAACTGCTCTTATCTGAACAAATACACACAGACTGTTCCTCCCGCCTGTCGTCAAAACTGCAACTATGTCTCGTGTGATGTGCTTAATGCTGATAGAGTTTTTGGGACTTTATCATGGAGTGTCCTCAGGCAATCTTTGATAGACTCTCTTTTTGAATATCACAAATGATACCTATTGTGTTTTTCCTTTTTCCATATCTGATTGTGGTGGCGCGGTTTTTATACTGCTGCGACTTCGTGCGCTCGTCCCTATCCTATGATGAATGTGCGTAATCATTAACGTTGTCTTTGTGCCCCGGTGCAATGTCAAGGTCAATAAAGATATATTCTATAAACACACACAGTAACTGTACAGCATGTACAGTACAGTAGTGTGCAGTAATGTTAAACATTGCTATTCAGCACAGCACATTCAATACTGTAAAATTATTACAGAATAAAATAATTAATTAATACAGAATAAATAAAAATATAATTTCTTACTTTGAGATGGTCAAAGCCGACATCTTAGGTTGCCATGCGTTGATGTTGTCGGGCCGAGCAGCGCGGCGAACCGCGGCTGCTGCTCGAGGCCTGTGTTAGCTTCTGCTAGCTGCCTGTTAGCCAGGCCATGAGCTGGTGTTCGCGCGGCGGTCCGGCGCGATGACAGAGTGATCGGTGATCAATCCGCGGCTGCTGCTCCAGGCTGAGACGTCCACAGAGTTCACAGAGCGATTCCAGCTTAGTACTGTACTGTAATTTATCCATATGAGGCAATCCTGGAACAAACGTTGGTTACGTATTGTAACCCCAGATTCTATGAGTGATTAGCGGAGCCCTTTAGCTCCGCTTATTGGATCATCTCTCCTGCGCGTCAGCGCCCCACTGAAAACCTTTTAGTCCACGCCCACCTACCGGATGGGCCCACCCCTTGGGTCGATATTACCCGTCGACCCTGGTGATTCTTCCTCCAAAATAGCTAATCATTCAGCCATTTGGGATACAGGGTGGCCCAAAAGCTAAAGGGCTCCGCTAATCACTCATAGAATCTGGGGTTACAATACGTAACCAACGTTCTATTGTCGTGATTAGCTCCGCCCTTTAGTTCTGCTTATTAGAATAAAGGGCGTAGCAGGATATGGTCCATGCCACACTGGATCCTAACCAATGTGGAGCATCTGCTCACCCAATCACAAAAAGCACATCCTTCCTCATGCATAACATACCCTGTATCTGGGAGCATTGAGGAAGGGCAGGTGGTGGGCTGGAGGAGGGCCTGCAGGCCTCTGATGCAGCCTCCAGGCATGCCCTGCTGCTGTGCAGCATGTATCAACATTGATAATGTGTTTGTTTGTTTGTTGTTGTTGTTTTTTTTTCTTGCAACATTGTCAGAGAGAGGAACTCTCTCTGGTTGCCACCCTTCAAAATAGGGTACAAACGGAACTGATACATGAACTATGTACAGAGAACAGTTAGAACAACATTCAAAAAACCACAGTAACCAATCTCTGATACTGGTGGTGAACATTTTCCACTTCCTGCCTTCCATTAAGCAGGCGTGGGTTAGTCAAACATATTATGAGGTATTCTCCCACTACTTATCCAGGACTCCCAGTACTGAATGAGTCATAGAAAAAGTAGAAACATCCAGTAAATAAAAACAGATGAAAGAACAAGGCGAGCTCCATGCCGCCGCTAAGCAGATGTCGCTGACCGACATCCCACCATGCAGAGCTGTGGAGGACGCAATCGCTCGCGTGGAATGTGCCCGCAAAGCCGTAGGAGGCTCTTTTCCAGCAGCTTTGTAGGCCTCTGTTATGGCTTTGCACAGCCAGTGAGAGAGGCGCTGTGAGGACAGAGCACGACCAGCTGAATTGTCCCTATAATGGACAAACAGGCTTTGAGAGTGATGCACACCCACTGTGCGTGCCACATAACATCTGAGCGCTCTGACTGGGCACAATAAATGTGACCTAGCTTCTAGGGGTGGGCGATATATCGAATATACTCGATGTATCGCAATATTTTAAATGTACAATGGTTAAAAGGGCTATATCGTCTATATCGAGGATCCTCCTGCTGTCGTGCGGGCTCCCACTCGCCCCCCTCCTTCCTGCAGGCTGCAGGAGCCGCGCGCGAGACTTTCAGCACAACATGTAAACACGGCAGATATGATGAGCGCTGCCAGCTGCTGAGGGGGAAAAACAATGGCCCTCATGCACAAACCGTTCGTACGCACAGATTTGTTCTTACACAGTGCGTACGAGTGATTTAGGATCATTTGTGGCATTCAACAATGTTTTCGTATCCTACGATTTTCTTCAGATACGAACAAAATTTACGAGTGGTCCGGACCTGTCGTATAATTTAGGAGCGTCAGTCAGCTGTCATCCAGACGGATCTTCTGCACGAATAACTTCATATTTCGTTATTTAGAAAATATTTTGGGTTTAAAAAAATCACGCACCATAATTATTCTTGACAATAGGTTATTCTGTTTGAATTAGAATTATAATTTTAAGTTTAATTTGTCTGGTGTGTCGCGCAGGCCGTGCGCTCCCCTTGGTCATCAAAGCCGCTCCTCATATTAACACCCAGGTACATAAAATCCCCACACCGCCGCAGAACAAGTACGAATTAAGACTGATCTTGTGCCAAACACCATCGGAGCAATTGATTATTATATCTGATTCGAAATATAACCTGCAGAATGTGGTTGCGCCCTGACCAGGAGGTGCGCGATGAGCAGGAGGTGCGCGCATCATTTGTGCTGCAAAACATGTTGGCACGCATCTTGCAGCGTGGCATTTATTGTCCATCCATCTCCTGACCACCTCCTGTCATGTTGGCACGCGTCTTGACCACCTCCTTGCGCAGCAAGACGCGTGCCAACATGACAGGAGGTGGTCAAGGATTGACCACCTCCTGTCATGTTGGCACGCGTCTTGACCACCTCCTTGCGCAGCAAGACGCGTGCCAACATGACAGGAGGTGGTCAATCCTTGACCACCTCCTGTCATGTTGGCACGCGTCTTGACCACCTCCTTGCGCAGCAAGACGCGTGCCAACATGACAGGAGGTGGTCAATTGACCATCTCCTGACCACCTCCTGTCCGTGCTGCGGCGAGATGTTTGTTTGAAGCCATTTTCAGATCAAACCATTTATTCTTGATTTCTGATACTGTACGACCCACGGGAGACAAAACATATGCACTACAATATTAATATGATGTTAACTGTAGTTTCGAGACATTTTAAAATGCTTCTGTTGAAAAACACATCCGACACTTGCGGGGGGGGGGGGGGTGGGGTAGCGGTGCGCCACAGCTCTTCTGAATAAGTGAAACTATAATGTAACACAGTACACTAAAATTAAAGATATTTGACCATCCGACACTTGCGGGGGGTGGGGGGTCAGCGGTGCGCCACAGCTCTTCTGAATAAGTGAAACTACACAGTTGTTTACACTAACATTAAAAATATTTGACCATCCGACACCTGCGGGGGGGTGGTGGGGGGTGGGGGGGTAGCCACAGCGCGACTGAGAGCAGATCTCCGAACGCGTGAAGTTCCTCCTTTTACTTCTTGAGTTTGAATGAATGGACACTTCCTGCTGTCTGACATCAGGAAGCTGTGGCCTTATATGGTGTTTTGAGGGGTGGGAATTATGTAAATAACCTTCACGCGTGCACGCGCAGCTGTTTAGGACAGGTGGGATTCATTAAATATACGCACTGCATTTACACACGTTTCCTCATGATAGAAGACTTTGTTGAATCTGACGTGGCATGTTCGTACGAACGCTTCGTACGAACAAAAGTAGGAGATATTTAGGATAAAAATACGAACATTTTCGTGCATGAGGGCCAATGTTCTTTCTGAGCTAGTTTGGATTAAATTGTCAGATGAGGGCATAAAAAATGTTTTTGTAGACGATGCTGAAAATAATCCCGAAGAAAGGTCGGAACTACGAATCTTTTTCACCATTTAAACAGCGGAGTGGAGCATGAACCGTGAAACGGCAGAACCGAGTGTTTTTCCAGCCTGCTGCTTCCTTAAAACAAACCACGGGTCTGAGCTCATTTAGTCATGCGTGCACCGCAGAGAGAGGTGGAGACATTATTAAATCAGCATTTTATCATTATCGCTAAAGATACGGTCCTTAGCGGCTAACAAGATGGCTAACGCGTTAGCCGTCTTCTTCCACAGCTGAGACTGACCGTGTCTTTAGCGATACAGCTGATTTAATAATGTCTCCACCTCTCTGTTCACGTTTCTGAGTGGAGGCTGTCGTGTTTTTACACAAGGATTCAATGCGACACTTTGTAGAGCAACTTAGAGAACGTCTTCGTGAACCCGGAAACAACCCCCTGACCCTTTCACAATAAAACCGGATACAGTACACAGAGGCTCACATTTACTGCAGTACTGTGATAAATCTGTTCTTGTTCAGAGGTTTTGCAGACATTGCCTGAACTTGGCACAGTTTGAAACTTGTGCACATTTTGTGGTTTGTTGTTAAAAATTACCAGCACATGCAAATAGTTTAGAGTTGTTACCTGTGACTGTTCTGGGTCAGTAAATTTTATGGCCACTGTTTACACTTTTGTTTTTGTATTTTAAAGGCCTTAAATGTTTTGATTTAACATTTTTTTAAATGTTAAAAGCACAAGAGCACCTTTTTAAGTTTAAATTATTTATTCTTCCTTTTTGCTTGAAGTACTTTTTATTTATGTGTGCAATTGATGGTTAAAATAAAATATTTAAGTTTGTTCAAATTTAGTGTTGACATTTTTTTTATCAATTTTGAATCATTTTTTCATTGATTTTGGAGATATCGCGATATATATCGTGTATCGTGATATAGCCAAAAAATATCGCAATATAATATTTTCCTCATATCGCCCAGCCCTACTAGCTTCCTCCTCTGTATGAGGAAGGAGATGGAAACCACTCAGAGTTATTGGCCCTCATGCACGAACCGTTCGTACGCACAGATTTGTTCTTAAACTGTGCGTACGAGTGATTTAGGATCATTTGTGGCATTCAACAATGTTTTCGTATCCTACGATTTTTTTCAGATACGAACAAAATTTACGAGTGGTCCGGACCTGTCGTATATTTTAGGAGCGTCAGTCTGCTGTCATCCAGACGGAATTTCTCCACTAATAACTTCATATTTCGTTATTTAGAAAATATTTAGAGTTTAAAAAAGTCACGCACCACAATTGGTCTTGACAATAGGTTCTGTTTGAAGTCGAATTATAATTTTAAATGTAATAATGACTAACGGATTAAAGTATTTAAATTAAAATCAATTTGTTATCAATGC